>JAQIWE010001791.1:0-14703 GCA_034698565.1 Campodea plusiochaeta
AATCCTCGGACAAGTATAACTGATGAACCTTTAAGAGGCGAAACAGCTGTCTTATACCATGTCCATTCCTTGGTGACTAAAACCCCCAAACCTTCTAACTTAACAAATTAAGTATGTTATATATTATTATATCGTATTTCATAAAAAAAAGTATTCGGATGTAAATAATGCAAATTATTTGAAAAAGTTTAATTCCAAATGACAAATTATCTGATCAGAAAATTACTAATGTCCTAAGATGCCTTGTATCCAGTTATGAACGATTTCATTGCATGATATATTATGAATTTAGACAATATAATTATGTCAATAATGAAACGGTAATTCATTTTCCTGTAATTTTAATGAAGTAACAATGGAAGGAATGCTTATAAGAACATTAAGACGGAGTCCACAAAGCTGAAGATAAATTGCAAACAACAATGTTTGTAAATCTGAACAGAAAATGTTTAGCTGCCTTGTAACACCATGATTATTTAAATATACAGCGTTTCAACAACATGAAGTATTAAGTAATATTAAATAAGTTTACTGTACAAAGTGTACATGTTCAACATTTTAATTTATTCAGAGTAATGAGTATACAACCATAGATATTATATTTTTCTCTAAGGTGCCGTATTAAACAATATCTTAAATCAAAAATGAATTTTTACTGGTCATAAAATAATAATGTAATGAAAATATACTTTTATACTGATTCTTTTAAATCATATAAGGTTGTACATTTTTTTTATCCCACGAAATTGACAAAATTCTGTATAGCAAATCTTGTGATAAACATTATCACAGTGTTTATTTTAATCAAATTACAATTTCCTTTCCAATTAGCGTTCAATTTCTATAATCCTTCTTCCCCGACTAGAGGATAGTGCATCAATAATATTGTGCAATATAAAGTATGTTCGATCAATGTTCCTTTTCCGACAGAACCTCTTAGAGATGTCACTAGTGGAAGAGAAGAAATCGACTGACAAGTCGCCCTCAGCGAAAAGAAGAAGAAAAAAGAAAAGAAGGTACGACATACCAGGGAAAGAGTGAGCTATAAGACAGAGCTGTGGAGAAATATGAGACGTTGAATTAGTCCCAATGTTCGCATCTATTCTGGTAAATTTAGGTGAAAGTAAAGAGGATATTTTACTGCATTCTGATGAAATATGACATTTTAATGTATTTGTAAGTAATATTGGCAGCTACTGTAGAAGATTCAGTTAGTCGTCAGAGAATGAGAACTGTTCGAAGTCGATACTTTCAAAAACTGTATTCGCCCTTCTCAAGAAATTCTGCCAGATGCATTAGATGAAAACAGACCTGATATCAAATTGAGTGTATTATCATAAAAGTAAAAGTTCTCTAAATGCACATGTGCTATTTATTGACAGATTAGCTTACATAATTTGGATGACCCTGCCTGTGAATTATGGATCACCCTGTTAGTGATATTTGCATCTTCCATTCACATAGATATTGTTCAACAATGTATTTTTTTATGATTGCAAAAGGATTATCGAAACAAATAGTTGAATATTAAAAGTATTATAACATAATGACATAAAATATATGAATTTCTTTCGAAATTCCATTTTTATGTTTATGCCATTACTTTTAAAGATATTGCAGTTATAAAACTTGTATAGAATTGTAGAAACTCACACGCTCTGTTACGTGGAATATTTGAATCATAAAAAAACTATTAACACACTTACTCAATGTGGGTGGAGTAGCAGAACGCAACTGTAATTACATCATTTCTAAATTAAATTGTACTGTATGTGTAAAAGTGAATTCAGATTTTAACACGTCCCTATAAGAATAGTCATTTCCATCCAATATGCATCAGTGACTGTCAGAACGGACGTAATGATATAAATTTCAGTTACTTCTTCTGCTCGGTTGTTACTGATAGCTTTGGCGGGTATTAGTACAATGGTGTTTCAAAGTATGTCATCAACAAAGAATTTAGTCATACAATCAACCGAGGACATTACCCGTACTTTGTTTTCAGACTCACATTATCAGTTTAGTACTGTATGTTGCAGAAAAATGTAGCTAATATCGTTGTTATCATTGTAATCAAGCATAAGGAACCTTACTGGAAATAACAGTTTCAGCTGAGTACTTCTGATTATTCATGATTCCTTGAAAAGTAAATTATTATTATTATTATCAGGGAATAATGCCGCCCTGTTATTATGATTGATTCTTCATATTTGTTTCATGGTACCTATAGATTACATTTTGTTCATTAAACTGTAGTTCATGGTTCCAAAAGGCTCGTTGTAATATGAAACTTTGTAGGTAGTTTTCAAAATTAAAATTTTTGGTTTAATATCGTTGGTGAATTTGCTTATTTTTTTTTTATAGAAACATTTCACTCTAAACAAGTATAAAAACTGATACAATGAAATTTTTAATTAAAATTTCATTATCCGTTTAAAAATCATGAAATAAAATATCCCACTTTAAAAAGGTATTATCTTTCACTTTTTCCAGTACTATATAACAATTATATTTCCTCCAGCTCCAGACAAAATAAACTAATCGATCGTCCGGCCTCGGGGTCAAACCATTCGGACAGTATCTCTCCCATCCCGTCTCGTATCTTCTTTTCCATTTCCCTTGGCATGGCCTTCGTCTACCCACAAAGGGTCATTTTCTCTTCTTAAAAGTTGGTAGCTTCCTTTAAGTCCAGTACTATCACTCCACCGAAGAAAAAGTTGGACTTTATTTCTTTTCTTTACTTTGGGATCGGTAATAACACGCAACAAAGTTCCTTTTTCGATAGCCTTATACTCACAAGGGCTTGATTGAAAATGGCGCCTTTGTTTGAAGGAAGAAATGCCGATCACACAACAATCCGATGGAAAAAAGAGATTATTTCCAACACAAAGAAAATATGCGGGTCATGTCGAATGGAGTACTATGATGTGGATTCATATTGTATTGGTTTGGGGGCAATGGGAAGATGAGAAGAAGTCGTGTTGGGGAGTTTTTGGGTAAGGTGTACTTCAGATCGGATTTGAAGTGTAATTTTTTGTAATTTTTCAATTATATAGTAACTGCAAGAGAGTGATACTTTACTGTAGTGGTAATATTATTATTATAATACTCTAACTTAAATTAATGAGTTAATTCAATTGTGTTATAACAGTGGTAGACTTACTGTATTTTACAACTAAATTAGCAATTCTTATGATATTTCTGGATTATTATAGATTCGAATTCTATTATCTTGATTCCAATACACAGCAATCAAAACTTAGTTGTGCTGCCTGAGAGAGCTCTATTGCATTTATTCTACTTGTGACTAAAAGCAAACTAGGAAAGATTTATCTTTATGTTACACTAGCTGAGGATATACCCGATGTTGCTCGGTTCAAAAATGAAAGTTTATTGGGTTGGGTACTACATTAATTCACATGAAATAGAGGAACAATATGTATTTTCAATATTGCGCTCATTATTTTATTTAAATAGGGAAAATTATACATAGTGTAAGCCCCCCCCCCCCATTCTCGCCCTTCTATATTCGGTATTCAAAATTATTAAAATTTTCATTAGTCTATAATGAGCACAAAACATCCGATTTTCTGGTTAGTTGATATTTTGAATAGCATTTGATTTGAATATTTTTAGAATTAACGCAAATAGCAGAGTTTCTTAAAGATATAGCTTGCAGGTGATAGCGTATTCATAAGTATTTCATTATTTAAAAGTTTAATCCAAGAATATCTACATGCTGGTCTGTGTAGTATATAATGAAACATTATAGTTACTTAGTTTATGCATATAAACTGGTTGACACCAACATGATAATAGATATATTTTTAATAAAATAAATAATTATGGTATTTTTAGGAAAATACTTGTATATAATTTCGAAGTTGCTTCACCATCGTAATAATATCATCTTTTATATTTTACATTTCATACACTGGCAAACACTCTATGAACTACATGTTTTAGCATCTAGAAATATCTTTCATTTCAGTTTTTCCCATGAGCTTCATGGTTTTATCATAACAAACTTTCTTCATTCATTTTGAACATTCTTAACATAATAATTTACATATTACGTAATAAAATGCTATTTCCTTCCTGATGAACTTTATATTGTTTTTCTTAAATGACTGCTCCATGCAACAACTAATAATAACATATTATTATTTTTAACTTCATTTAAAATAGCACTTTTTGCCAATATTCTCCGTTGTTGTCTGTTACCGCCTTTCATTTTTTGAAGTTGTTTCCAAAAGATGAAACATGAACTTGAACCCAATAATTTATTACTTGTAATTTCTTACTTTCTGACAATTTTGCCTTCCTGCATTCTTCCTATTGATTTTTGACGTTTGATTTTTCCGCTGTATTAGAATATTGAACCAAAAAATATTCGCATGGGGTAAAAACACAATATTTTATTATTTTGTGTATGAACATACAATATTCTTTAAAACGTATTAGTGACACATCCACATATTTAGTATAATTAAAGAATACACAAAGATTATAGCAACTTTAAATAGCCAAATCAAAATGACTCAACCAAAAATAACACTGCTAATATTAATTTGTTGCAGTGATATTTTATGTTGAATCGTAGTTTTACGTTTCCACAACGATTTTATTCACAGTAGACAATTAAAAAAATCACTCTAGACAATAACACTGTTTGATTATTTGTAAGAAGTGTTAGGTAAGGTTTGATTAGCTTGCATGTTTTATCTTTCAGCTTGGTATGTTAACCTCCCATCTCGGATAGGTCAGTATCCAGTTTCGATAGTAGGTCAGTTATATAACTGCAAAAATGAAAGAATGTATAGGAAACATACATAATACAGCGCTTTCACTTTTATTATATAGATTCCTCAGACGACCATTTGAACCATTTCTCAAATCACCCATCCATTATTTTCATCTTCCACCTTCTACCCCTCTTGCCCATAACTTCCCCGTAGTATTCCTTAACGTTGCCTATTTCTCATTATGTGACCGAGATATTCCAGTTTCCTCTTCTTTATTGTGTTAATCATTTCAATTATTTTCCTAATGTAATTATAACCTTAGGAGCATTGGTAATATGATCCAACCTGTTCTACATGTATACAGAAAAAAATCTGTAAATTCATATTTCAAATGCTTCAACTTTTGTCTGTGATGTTTCTTTCATAGCCCAAGTGTCCACACCAGCATTCAATAAGCTAATTTCCAGAGATGTATTAGGTCTATGCAGTATTATTTAGACAAACAGATGTTAAAATTAATAACGAAACAAAAATTTATAAGTTAAAATTGTATTATCGAGTTAAAATATACTTACCTGAATTACACATTGACAAAAATTGTTTCATTCATAAGGGTATTTATATTTCATATTCACAATAATCTTCATGCAGCTTATTTAAAATCAGTAAATTACTATTGAAATTTGAAATATAAACTAATTTATAAACTTTCGTACGAAATAAACCAAATAACCGTAGATTTGAACCTCTTTTACTTTTCCCAACTCCTCTGAGGTTCTTAACGATACCAAAACCCTCTTACGACCGCCTGCTAGACATGATTTCGTGGTATAACACATTTCATGCGAAAATTCGAAAAAATTAGCAATTCTATAACGTACATACATTAACTTTTATTATATAGATAACAAAAATTTCATTTTTCAACTCCACGAGAATTTCAGTAATTTCATCACTATAATTGTCAAAATTTAAGCAATTAAATGTTGACAATTATTGTGCTGAGATTACTGAAATGCTACAAAAAAATCAGGAGAACTACTATCTTGATTTTTTTTAATGCCAAGTTATAATGAATATAACACCTACCCTACATAAAGCACACCGTGACAATCCTCTTATTTTAAGATTTCTCACCAACGAAAACCCTTGACCACACTTAAGTAACTTTAAAAGTAGCACAAAGGCACACCTATCACACCTCGAACATTACTAACACCATCTCATTAATCTCTTCTACCGCACATTAAACTTTGCGACTCTCACATTCCACGAAGTCTTCTTTGTCACATTAATAACGAAATATAATTCCTCCTCTTATTATTAGCCACCAAATATTCATTGGCATTAGTACCATAGCAATAAAATTCGATTAGTTCCCAGAACAGCCTCTGTTACATCAGCTCCGCACAAACCACACAGCTCAAGCTCTAACGAATGCTCTTAAAAATTCATTACGCTCATGCATTACACTTTTTTGCTTTGGAAGTACGGGACAAAGAATTTCTTTTTTGTATGTGAAGTTCCAACAATGGAAATACTGTAATGGCAAGCTATTATTAATCCTGGAGCAGAATCGTACGAAGGAATTTGCCACGAAAAGCATTCAAACATTTTACAGAGAATTTTTCCTTTATTCTTTACTTCACCTGAAATGAATGTTGTGGAATTCCTTTCATTGTCAAATCGTTTTAATTTGCAGTTTCATACAGTATACTACAAAACGACAAGAAAATATAATGCTCAAATATAAATAGGTGTCTGCTATAGGTGTTCAAGTCAATCAATTTGGCACTACTTTTCTAGTACCTTGGTAATTTAAGCATTGGAATTGTTTCAAGATATAAAACAGCTGCGCAACCAAAGAAATAAATGAAATGTAAGCGGAAGTTTGTATCACTTTTTGCTAAAGTAAAGACGTAGTTAGTACTAGTACAACTCAGCAATAATATCAATATTTAAAGTAATTACTGAATAGTGGGAAACATTCTACTGTCTTGTAAAAAGGATTAGTTACTGTTAAAGAAGATTTTATCTGAAAATAAAATAACACGCAGTAGATTACTTTAAAGGGGGAAATGTAATTATGAATGTAGAAAACTGTACCAACAATTATTTGTTAATAATGCAAATTCCATTTTTGGTTATCATCTCTCTTGTAACTGACGTTTTCATCTTAAAGGAAAGTAATGTCAATGAGAAAAAATAAACATATATTGATACTAATTTATCCATTTCATTCATTCAATGACCCTCCTATTCCTCCTAATATTTCTTGTGTCACATGTTCACAACCTTCCGAGGCCACTTTAAGAGTAATATAGTGATTATGTGCAGATACTTTCTATTATAAACTCTAAAAATGTATCTCCATCATACCTGATGGAAACCAGTTTCATTTCTTCTAGATGTACTTGAAACCTATTTGTTACGGTACTTCTCATATGACTTCGTTACAGTAAGTGAATGTATATCAGCCATTTCGTAAAAGAATAGGTGTACTTGACAACGTGTAATAGCTTCAAATGAACTTGTTATTAGGAGTATGAAACTCAATCAACAAAGTGTGATGAGAGGACTCTGAGCAGCCATTCTATGATGCTCAAACTAATGGTTCCTAATAACACTTCAGATAGACTATTATGGGTGTCATTATCTCAAAAAGATTAATTGAAATACAACTAGAATTTGCAGTATTAGTTGAAATTGTTTGTATGATATGAGTTGGAATCATTCATTGCAACAGTATTAGGTTATGTTGGTAACAGTAGCATAGAATAGTGTAGTAACTTAATTAACGCTCTGAAGAATGGAGTCAAATTCTATTACGAATTCTCTGTTAAAGTGATGTTAATTTGCATGCTAACTTGACTACTTTAGAATTATTAAGTTTCATTTACAAAAGATCATATTCATAGAAGCAATACTACAACGCTTATCATGAAAATAGAACTAATGGTTCGGAACTGTAAGTAAAATAACAAGCAAATAAATATACTTATTTCCTATCTTTTTAATTTTCCGTCCAACAATAAGCATTGTATTTTTAGACTAGTCTAATCAAGCTTTTCAAAGTTACTTGTAACACTTTTCATGTCTTGATATATTGAAATCAGAAAATTTGTTATAATTAATCATCAATTCATCATTCTGCAAGGTGTTAATAACCACTTCAGATGATTTTAAACATTATGAATAATATTAACCGAAACAACATTATGAACCAAAGACTTTGAGTTTTCATTAAAAAAATTAGGAATTATAATGGTTTATAAACTTGAAAATGATGAATTAAATTTATAATATAGATTTGGATTAAATACAACGAAACGCGTTTGCGACATTAGAATATTATTTTCAACAAACCCAATGTACAATCACTAAATGATAATTGTATAGTATCAACGAACGAAAATATGTATATAATGACCATTGATTAAGAATTTCATACTTTATAAAACAGGTTTCCTCCAGTTCGCTTTTTCAACAAGTGTTTTACTATACTTCCCATGAAAAAAATAATCAAAACACATAATTAACCTCTCATACTCAAAAGAAAAATAAGTATGTATATGTTTATATTTCTGATTCCAGACGGAAATATATATTCATTTCATTGCTAATTCAAAATGACAAGTAACACGAATAAATTAGATTAAAAAGTGTTACAGTTCAAAATAATTTATTCCATTAATTATGGTTTTATGATATACTGTATACTCCTTCATACCTATAGTATAATCAGCGCATTAGTAGTTGACTATATAGTTTCATTTGTAACAGGTCTGTTTGTGGCGTACTATATATAGCTGACGTACTTCATTGTTTTGAGATCGGACAGTGAAATCACTTGTGTAAAATTTAATCTTTAGTGCTAACAGACTTTTCTTGTTCCAAATTTTTGAAATATTAAGCCATTTTATTCCAATGAGATTGTGCTTGTAGGACTTTCAGGCACAGTTATTATTTAATAGTGTAGACTTATCAAGTGCTGTCTAATCAGGATACATCTCAAAAAGAAACAATTAAAACTGACTGCAAAGACTCCAAAGCAGAATATTGACGAACTTTAAAAACCTTTAAAACAACTGAACCCCTTGATGTACTTGTAAGTTTTCAAATCAGAATTGGTGTATATAATAGTATAAAGCGCCTTACTCTTTACATATGTCCAAATACTCTACGTGCCTTCACACATTTGCAATCTGAGCATATAGTTATGCATTGTGGTAACGCTGGCGACTTGCTGTTCATTAATATTCAATCACCTTCTGAAAACCTTCACAATTATTTTCTAGTACGCAGGTATAACGACTTCTCAGAAACCAAGTGTTTTATTTCAAACAGCAGATTATTTTGGTAATTATCAAAGATTCTGAAAATGCCATAGTCCGTCCAACTAGTACAAAACTAGTAATAGTACAATACAGTCTGCTGTTCATGAGTTAAATTTGAATAAAATTAATATCATCAATAAATGTCCAAAAGCAAATAATCTTTCTGTTAACTAAAAACTTTATATTTCCTGACAGTTAATCAAAATAACAGACGAATTAAACTCGAAATAATAGGACTGTCAATAATGGAAACAATAATGAAATCAAATATTTTACTTGACTCTATTTTTTATACTGGACCACCATTGTTTGTCCGATGTTAATAATACAAACTCCCAGTAATTAAACCATGCATTTACTCTCTTTTCATCCACCTAACAGTTCCCCAAAAAACTATCATTTTCCTTTGATGTAATAAAAAGCTCGTCAATCAGCTTTCAATGCAACGTTGCACTATCTCCCACCCAATCAATTTGAGTTGACAACCTCACCTCAGGGGTGGTGAGGGGAAAGATTCCCACCATCCATCCCCAATACACATATATTCTATTTTTGATAGTAGCTGCTTGCTGCAGTATCAGAAATTTCCAATTCTGAGATCGAAACGCTGTGAAAAAAGTAGAACTTCCTGTAGGAATGTACTGGAGTATGATAAGCCCTGTGGAAGGAAAGGTGGATATACGTATACAGAAGCAAAAAATTGCGAGAACAGGGGTGAGAAGTGAGTTCACTTTTGTCATTTGTATTTTCATGGTCGTGTAGTTATTGATATCTATACAATCTGGATACGGTTTTGGGGCCCTGGAAGAAGTTTAATGGTTATTAAGTAAACGATCTTATTATACTTCATGTTGCAAGCTTTTGAGTTTCCCTGAAATTAATAAACAACAGATGATACAATTAATTTTGTTTTAACGTGTTAAGTATTCGGATGAAGATTATTGCAATTATGACCCTTTTTAGTTAAAGACTTTTCAAATGTCAACAGTCAACTTCCCATTTTCAACAATCCTACTTATTATTCATTTAAATGATTGGTGTATTCCATAAGGTTTCAATCAATGCATAATTTGCTTGACAAATGAACTGACGTAACTTTATTATCAAAGTTTTCAGTGAAAGTGTAGTTTACTTTGCTTATAAACGATAACATAAATTTCCAATGTAAACGCTAATAAAAAATTTCAAATTTTCCATGGTCATAGAAACTTGAAAAAGTTCAGTTTCAAGAAAACAATAAAAATTCAAAAGCAATATATTCAAATATAAACAATATTAATTTGAAATGTTAACGGTTAGTCTAATATAACTCACAATATTTCAATATATCATAAATACTCCATACCTTGTAGGTTAAACTTTCTTTTTGTACTGCTGTCAACGAAGCTGTCAAGCAGATTAAAAGTAATTTGACAGTTGACTTTAAAAAATTATAATTTTTTTAAGTGTTCCAATTACCGTGAAACACTCGAAGATTCAGTTATCTGACCTTTTGAAAACAATTTAGAACAATGCAAATGATGTATTTTAAGACTCACAAAAATTCCGATACACATAATGAAATCAGTTAACTTTATTAATTAATTTACAAGTAAATTTCGTAATGTCAAACATTAAACAACAACAATAAAAAAACTATTTCGACTTTCCCACATTTCCTCTCGTTTACCCAGCCCTGCTTTCTCCATTGGGATTCTCCCAAGTCTCCGTGATGCAGCAGCAAGCATGGAGAAGGAAGAAAAAGAGATTTTTCGCCACCATCATCCAGTTTTAGGATCTTTCTCTCCGGAAACAAAATCAAAATTTTAATCTTTTATTCCCGCCATGGACCATAGGATTAGTAGCGGAAAAAGAGGAAGGAAACACTACTACTCTGGACATATATTGCACATATAGGAAGGGAATGAAAGAGTCCAATGGAATTTATCAATGAGTGGGGTTGTACCGGGTGGGTGACGGTGGGTGGGGGACGTGGGTGAAAGGAAGTGGGTTTATAGTGTCATATTGAATAGAGTTTAGATTGTTTTTTGTTTGTTTTGGAGTCATTCGAGATGTGGTTAAATATGCATGTTTTATGTTTGATTTCATTTGTTTATCTATTATTATTAATGATGAAATTTCATTGCAATATTTGGGAACTATGCCTTCAGAACATATTTTATGCTATTGGAGATAAATTTACATTACCTTTTACATATTCACTTATATTATTATATCCAATTCAAATATATATAAAAGGTTTGCAATAGCAGTATAATAAATTTTATTAATATAAAAAAGTGTTTTCAATACTACTGCACATATGATTTTTTTATTGTGTTACAACAATACAACTGAACATTTCCAATTGATGAAAAGTTCATAATATTGTGGTTGTATTGGATGCAAGTGCTACTGCTGTTATATATAAGTGAGATCAGTTTGATTAACAGTTGAATGGATCGGGAGTTTCATAAAGGTGAATGTATAATTACCACTCAAATGCACTTGCAGTACACAACATGTGCAAACAAGTTCCAGCATGTGTGCATTAACACACAGAGTCCTACTTCATTAATAAACTGAGGTAGATATTATTTCACGTTCACTAGAAACGTATATACGAGACGAAATACGTGAGGTGATTGTGCATTATTGTATTTATGCTTTAATTTTTTTTTTAATAATGCTAAATTTCAGATTACCCCATTTTTAAGAGGTGCGTCCTTTTTTGTATGAAATAAAGTATTATACGTATATCATTATTCAGTAACGTCTACTGATATTTCCGATTATTTCAGAAATTTGAATATACGTTGTTATGTTCTTTCCGGTAATCAGCATTGTAATAATATATTGATACACAGTATAAACATTTTATAAAAGCTTACAGCACATACTAAACAAAAATAACTTCTTATGTAACTATGTGGAAGATACTGTCTCTATTACAAAATATGAGTAATCAACAATACTATTACATCAGTTTCATAAGATACCTTTAGAGTAAAATAAATATAACTTATATAACGCTTTATGGACAGATCTATAATATTTTAATCATTCTGTACATTATTTTAAGAAGGAGACGCGAGAATTCCCACGTGTGATTAATGAGAAAGGATATCATTCTGTATTGCGTAACTATCTTACTATGGTAATATGCAAACCTTTTACATACCTTTATTGACATAATAAAATCATGAGTAAATTCTCCAGAGCATTCCCACATAATTATAGTACATCATTAATTTTATCATTAACGAATGTATAATAATACTCATTAATTTTAATACATCTTTATATACGTAAAAACCTTATAACTCGATTCAAAGTAAACATTCTCTGAGAAACAAAAAGAAAAGAAAACATCTTGTTCATGATGCAGCTTTATACTTCCATTCTCTTGCAAGTTATATAGACCGCAGTGTTTCCATAAACTACGTTCATTCTCCTCTCCTATAGTCTGCGTCTCCTTAACACGTTGTAAAGAGAATTTGTCTGTAATATACCTTTCAAAATAAGCGTCTAGGATCAAAAAACTTCCTTTTTACTGTCAAATATATAACGCGTTATGCCCCAAGTCGTATTGTCTTGGAAAGTAGATTTTAACTCTCAAAGTTTGAGCAACATTTCTCCGTCGCTTTATATATATGATATAGAAACTGTCTCTAGTACAAGCGGCGGAAACAGGATTTTTTTTCTTGTACAAGATAGAAAATATTGAAGTATAACCAGATTTTTGTTCTATTCCTATCAATTATTTCATTTTATTCTGGTAGAATCAGTTACTAATTTCCTATTAGGAAGAAACATGAACTTATTCAACACAATCATGCTGGTTGTTTTCGACGTAGGCCTTGGGGTAAGTTAATATAATTATATTCACACAGATATCATTTACAAGATTAGTATGAGAATGTCAAGATTAGTATGAGAATGTCAAGATTAGTAAATAGCGTTTTCACAGTTCATAATATTCCTCAGGTATATTCATGATATTTTAATGTAGGTGTATTACAGGTGTCGACGCTATGATTGAGAACTTTTGTATTTTTAAAAATAACTTAAATAATATGCTAATGCTTTTAAATAACGCTAATTTATGACATAAGGAAATTCAGAAAAACATATTACCAGTCTTAATATTCTGATAATATTCCGTTCTATAACATCTCCAGCATACAATAAAATTTGTCAATATGACATGGAAAAAACAAGGTATTTTTGTATTATTAGATAAACTGATGAAGATATGATTATTCCCCATTCCTTCTTATAATTTACTATTTGTTTTATTGAGAGAACCTATGTGAGATTTTTTTTACTGCTGATAACTAAAAATATATGTCAAGATAATGAAATGGTCTGAGTCTTTCAAATGAATGTTAGAGTATTCTAACTGCTTCTATAAATCATTTGTAATCAAAGCTAGACCTAGAGAATACCAATTTAAGTTAGCAGACCTTGTTCAAGTTTATTTATTCTGTTTTTTGCAAATTCACCAAAATGATCCGTATCGTTTTAAAAACTACTGCACCAACTGTAACTGTAACTCTACTGTAACTCGTTTTATCATGTCAATACTTCTCGATATACTCTTACTCCTTCCGCAGTCATAAGTCAAATCCGATCTACTCCACATTAACATACACATTACTTTATTTATTTAATAGTTATTAGTCTTTGACAACTTAAAAGTTAAGTATTCGCTTTCAAACTTTACACAAATTATACAAACTTCTTCCCAATCAAACTTTTCCTTCATTCGACAATAATTTTCACAAGCTCGCAACGAACATCAGTCAATGGTAGCTAACTCTACTTACCCAAAACATGAATTTATAACTATTTAATTCAACCTTACTGAATGTTTCAAATCTGACAATATGACTTCTACACTCATCCGGGAAACCGAACCCAACTAACCTTCCCAGTTAACACAAAACCCCCACTTATTAACAAAACCTTAAATAATCCTCCCAAACCCATCAAAGTAAACAAAACCCACACCTGCTCTCCCACTACGCCACTCGTCCCATAGATTGTCATGATGTGTGAGTAAAGTGTAAGTGTAAAATATTTATAAGGAATCTCCTTAATGAAGCATAGAGCAGACGACGTGAGGTCGGAGAGAGAGGTTGACGGAGTTGCCAAATGGGGTGCAACCAGGTAGAGACGAGTAAAGCATGCTGAATGACGGAGACACGCAAGTAGAGGGGGTATATAGTTGGGAAGGAGTTTGAGAAAGAGGAAATAGTGGAAATAAAATAGTTGCTGAAGTTTACCGCTGTTTTTGTTGTTGTTGTTGTTGCATTTTGTGATATTTGGCGAAAAAAAAAATCGAGATACTCTAATCCTATAAAATGAGAAAATGTGGAAGCGTTGACTAGCTCACGTTAACTAGTTAACTAAGAACCATAATCATAGATCTGGAAAGTTGTGTTTCAGTACCATTGGCACGTTGGATGACAGCAAAAGATATTTAACAGCTACATAATTGGATTACAACAGGGTCAGTACGATTGCAGCTGTGGCGAATATCTATGAAGAGTATAACGACATACATAATTCAAAAAATAAAAGATTAGATTATTTTTTCTTTGTAAGTGTTAAAAACAGCAATGCAGCAAATTTTCAAG
>JAQIWE010001792.1:0-14700 GCA_034698565.1 Campodea plusiochaeta
GAATATTTTATGTTCATAAGGGGTAATAAAATAAGTGTCAACGAAAAGTTATAAGTTTTGAAGGCTAAACAAATAGTTTATCAAAATAATCTTAATAGATCTGTTTAATATATGTTAATTTTACGAGACTACTGTATATTTTTTCAGTACAACGTTTATGCACATTAAAATGAATATTTTGCAACATCGTGAATGTCATGCCTTTTAAATGTCTTTTTTGCGCATGCGTTCTGCGTATTTAATTGGTAGGGGGAGGTGTGGAGAAATATGAGAAAGAAGGAGGCAGGGAAAACATTTTGCTGTCTGTCTCGCCTGTGTTGTTGCCGTTCGTTTGGAGGTACTTTTAAACTATCAAACGTGTGCAAAAATAACAAATTATTGTTATAATTTTGAAATGCGCAGAAAATTTTATACAGTTATGTGAGATAAATTAACATAAAATATTGATTATTTTTAAATATTTATTTATGGGAATTTCTTTTGGGTAGACAGTGTCTCCCCTGTCTCCCCTCAGAAAACGCCACTGGAAAAGGAGTGCACCATCAAAGAAAACTGTAAGTGCAATGTAAATATTTATTTTAGTGCTTGAAGATTTCAAGTGGCAAAGGCATTTGAAATTATCTCGTCAGAGAGCTAGCACTCCTAGTGACTGTCAGTGACACCATCGAACCAGATTTCGTAAATGTAGAAAAACAGTGAAATTTCAAAAGTTTTACGAAAGTTTTGGAATAAACTGAGTGATGAAAATGTTAGTATAACCGGTCCCCATCATTTAAGTCGATAAAACCTAAGTTCTGGACAGCGAAAAATACATAATAACCCGAAACAAAGATTGTTTCCTCCCCACTTTTCTCCCCCTCTGTGTAATGACGCTATCCCTCCTCTGAGAAGGAGCGCGAAGCTTGCAAAGTTTGAATGGAAATTCTCGTCAGTGAATCGAATCGTAACAATTATTTTACCGAAACTAACGAACCGAAATTATCAATATACAGCTTAATCTACAGTGAACATAGCCTACAATTTAACATAATAAATTCCAATAGCGAGAAAATTCTGCTTGATCTGCAATAAAGAACTGAACTGTCCATTTACTGAATATTTACTTCCGTCGTAACTACAAAGTCGATTTATTACTTGTACAACCAAATTTCTAACCACTGTCTGAAGAGAAGATTCGAACCCAGGGTCCATGAGGTGTATGCAGAAATAATTTGGAAGAATTGTGATCGTTGGTTTTTGAATAAATTAATTTATAACTTTGAAACAACGTACAGAATTAAGGGCAAAATTTATATAAATCCGTTCTTTGACTGAAGAGCTTTACTGTAAGGTTCAGACTCACATATAAAAGGTGTCCCCCCCCCATTTTCAATAAATTCTGTGTTTTGCCTTTGTGATGAAAGGATTTTGTGTAATGGTCAATTTCCCAGTAGCTTCCCTCAGTAGGGCTGCTGGGGTCATGTGGGTCAAACTCTTGTCCGAGAAAACTCCGAAGTTTGTAAAAAACTTTATTTCATTGCGAAAATTCAAATTTAACAGAAATTGCAAATTGTACCAGTTTCAAATACATTTATGAACCTAGATGCCCAGGAGGTGAACCTTGACCTCCTACAACTTGTGAAGAAAAAAAACATTTATTTAATAAATTCTAACTTAGAAACAGAAAAACACAAATTTATATTGCAAAACATTTTTCCGATGATAAATCTCACCTCATATATTCCGAACCTAGTGGTTGAATAAGTAAGTTGTCTCATAAGTGAAGCACTAAGTCCATTATAGAGAGCAGTAATACCATCATGACGAATAATACGGCCAGTCAGTCGAACCATACTTATGTTACCCTCCTGTTGTGTCTGAAGGTGGACCTATGGACAAGATACAAAAAGTGCAATCATGTGGTTATGTCACAATAAATTTTTGTAACTTTCGGACAGTGATAAAGTAACCAAGTAATTTTTTTTATAGATAGAGCTGTTTATTTTAAAATTTTTATCATACCCGACCAATTTTCATAACCGGGTATCTAAAAGTTGTCCCCGAAATTCCCGAAAACTTGTAATTTCGGCAAATTTTTTTCCCATTTTCTGGTAGCAATTACCCAAAGTTTCTATCAGATACCAGCTAAACAAAATTCGGATACCCAATAAATACACTAATTTTAGAAAAAGAATGATTCTTTGTGTAAGACTTGTGGTTCACAAGTTATAAGCTCCCGAAGAAATTCTCAATAACGGCTGGTCACAATTCCATGAATCTTTTTCTGAAATCGTTACAAAGAAAAACATTGCTCTTCTTAACAAAAAAAATTAAAACTATTTTGTTGCAGACTTGCAGTGTACCTTTAATAACATGTAAAATGTTATATAAGGCTAAAAGCATATAAATTTTTATTATTCATCTGCTTTATTTATGATTTCCTAACATTTCATCATATTTTTACAGCTGTTACTACTATTCCAGTAGTTGTACCAACATTGCTTGTTATTTATTGACTTATGATTATAATTATTTATTCCAACCAGGGGTGGGTATTCGAAAAATAAAGATTCCAATTCCGATTCTAATACCAGAGTTGGGTACATTTTGAATTCCAATTCTGATTCCAATACCAAAATTATATAAATTCAGATTCCAATTCCAATATATTCATATTTTGATTGAATTCTAATACCAGGTATTTCTTTTCTCTAATTCCGATTCCAATACGTAAACATATTTTTTAATCTTATATTGTGCTATTAATCCATGTTTTGTATTGGGAAGGAGGGAAAATATTTAACTAATGTCTATGTTAAAGACAGTTCGGAAGTGCCACCTTGGTTGGCGCAAGCAAAGAAATTTTTTGGAAATTTGAAGTGAAAACTATATAATTTTGCTGTTATTTTGAAAATGTTGGAGAAAACATAATTAGAATTCGAAAAATATCGATTTCGGATTAAAATACATGACCTTGAAAAATATGAATTCTAATTCTGATTCAGATACCATAAAAATATGGAATAAATTCTGATTCTAATTCCAATACCCACCCCTGATTCTAACATATTGTTACATTGCAAAACAATAATGTACAGGCTTTCAAACATATAAAAAATTACCATACGGCTTATTATATTACAACACACTATTATTCTGTGGAATGATCAGAATATTAACATTAATATACGGCTTTGAAATAACTTTTATGAAAATGAATTATAATAGGCCTTAAAGGCATTCACAAAAAAATTCTGTCATTAAAAAACTTTGTAAGAAAAATCAGGACAATATATTTTTGACAAAAATTATTTATATGAAAATTAAAAAGAAAGACAATTCTATCAACACAATTATCTAAAAATTCCCACTTCATTTTTAAAATAAAACTCATGTAGACTAACTCTAAAGGAAGCAGTTTCATTACTACCGGTACATAAATTTCCATTCAAGCAGACCTCTGTGGTCTACAAAATAATTTTTTCACCCCAGGGGTTAAGTTTAAAAAACAGTTTCGAGAGTAAACTGATGTCAGTAATTCATTTCACCTTGATTTAGCACACAGGGATCATTTAATAAATTAAGAATTAATAATATAATATATTCAATATAAAATGATTCTTAATGCATCTTAGACTCATAAAATTATATAGCCTACAGTATATATACCAACACTCCAAGGTTTTTATTTTCTCATGAGTGTTAATTTATCTGCGTGGGCTTGTGTTATCAGTAAATGTTTACATGCTGAGCTCTTATATCACTTATTTAGCATTAATCACAATATGATAGAACATGATCATGAATACAGAATTTTAATTTCTAGATTACGTAACATTTATGATTAGAAAAAGTCGTTATATAAGTGCTATAATTTACAATTACAGATTTTTGTACTGTACTATGATATTTTAGGTATTTTTAAATTGGTGCCTCAGAATTTTTTCTAATGATGTAGAGAACAAAACTAAATATACCGTAGTTCATAAATATAGTTTTTAGCTAGACCTATCTAACAAATCTGGCCTTGCATACTGTACTCATAAATTATTGAACTTTCATAAGTTTGAAATAGATTAACTACGTCTCAAGTTACAAATATATTTTTATGTTTTTGGTCACTTTTTAATTTTTCATGCAATTCCATCAGCAATTTTACAAAATATTTTTTCTAAAATCATATTAATTATGGTATTTTAAAAGAATTACAAAAAAGAATTGAAAAAAAAAAAATCCATAGTCTGCAGGTAGCCTACTGCAATTGGAGTGTGGTTGAAATTGGGCTTGGAGATTAGGTTATTGATGTCTTTTTGTTTTTCATGTTACCTAACAGCTCAAAACTAGGCTTCAGGTAATCAGAGCGGGAAGATTTAGGCCTAAACAGTCCCTGAACCTCAATTTATAATTTTGAAAATAGGTCTACGATGTAGCCTAAATCGTTAGACAATGTTCGGCTGTGGTCTTACACTGAACAGTGGATACATTGCATAACATTAGGATGCCCCGTTCCAAAGTTTTTTGCCCTACTGCAGCCTAACATTAGCCTAAAAGCTAAGTAAACTAAACAGTCAAATGAAGTCTGACTAGCTTAGACAGGAGGAAAGTGAGTATACCGGCGAAGCAGGCCAACTGCAGTGATGGTGGACTTGCATTCATGCTTTGTTGTTGGGACTAACTAGTCTGCACTGAGACTAGCTTATCCTGAAAATAAAAAATTGATAAGCCTACCTTTACTAAATCTAATGGATGTGTGCAACAAGCTGCTCCAGCTGAGGCCAACCCTCCAAAATACCATTTTGACAACTTCTTCGTTTCAACCGTCATAATCTGTGCTATAATTCAATACTATCCTTTGTACTTCTGAGATTCAACTGAACTGATTTTCACAAACTTTTCATCAGCTGTTCCATCATCACTCGCACAGATGATTAGCAGAAGACACAACACGTGAATCGCAGATCTTTGTTTGGAAAAGAGGTTTCCGACATCAAATTTATCTCTACAAGAAGTTAAGGTATGCTAGTTGAGAGTTCCACCGTTCCATTTTCCAAAGCGCAGGGCACATTTGAGAAGCAAAGTGCAAGCTTCTGCCATCTGTTGATCAATAATGTAACTTGGCTCACTTATTTTTGCATAGCATCTTATGATGAGTGGTGTTGCCATCTAGATGTCAAATTTGATATTACATATTGCACATTTCCATGGAGTTTGAATTTTTACCGAAGATCAATGGAATGTGATCTTACGAAACTTGCTTGTGAAGATTTCAAATCCAAAAATAAATTTTGTATCAGCAATGTCGTCAGAACTACTGCATGTTCTTGGCTTGGAAGGGACTGAAATGCGTGGGCACTTCATTGGCATACAGGTAAAACAAATAAAAAAAAGGGACGGAAACTCAGTCTAGATGTACTGGGGTCTATTTTAATTTCAGAAAGTGAACTTGTCTCAGTTCAGAACGTCCATATACTCAGATCTCTCCTAAAATTCAAAGTTCATGTGATTAATCTGTATATTAATAAGGGTATCTGACAATGTTAAATCATAAAGCTTTCTAAAAAAAATTCTTTTTATTTCAGGAAGAATCTGACGTTGACGCTAGCTTCATTCTTCACCACTTAATTGCTGAATCCTGTCGCCACTCCAAACCAGTTCACATCATTTTATTCCATCAGACATTGGGTCACTATAACAACATAAGCCAACGTTTAGGTTACAACCTACAACACCTCATCAAAAGCGGACAAGTTACTGTTTATGAAGGCCTTGTTTCTATGGCGAAGAATATACAAAATGGTGGATCGTTTAAGACAGAAACTTTCATGAAGATTTTATTTGAAGATGTACGTTCAAAATTGAAAGAAAACTCGTGTCTTTTTATTGATGATTTAACCATTCTACTAACTCACAGTATTCCGGTGTCTGATATCGTATATTTTTACACTTCGCTTCATACATTACTGCAAGACTTAAACGGTTCTTTAGTAATATCGGGACACATATATAATCGCCACGATACAGAAAGTTATCTAATGACCTATCTGTCCCGTAGTGTTGACGTACTGGCAACAGTTTATCCCATAAAAACTGGTCGTTCAAAAGAAGTGTCGGGAAATTTAGTTGTGAGAAAATCTACTTTCGGAGATAGTCGCCAGTTACAGTATAGACTTGAAGATAAAGGGATTAAAATATTTGAGTTAGGTGCGGCTATTTGATTTGACATAAATATTGTATTATTTTTCAAATGTAATTAAATTAGAAAGTAAACTTTTTACATGTTTTATGATCAATCAAACCAAAAGTTTTTGTATTTTTGGAACATTTTGTAAGAGAACAATAAATAAAACTAACATTTTTGCTCATTCTGTGAATCTGTTTGGGTCTATAGAAATTCATAACGATCAATCCATACCATATCAAAGAAGCTGGATACTGGATTCATGTTGACAAACATCAATTTTAACAGATTTTAGATCACAATATTAATGACCTACTGGTCATTGCTAAAAAAAAATTCACAAAATCTAACCAATTATCGTGAATCCAATTGAGACTTTACTTAAAATTCATGAATTTATGTTTATACTACCATGGAAAAAAGAACTTCCACTTTTTGGACAAAAAGTCACAAAACTTTTAAAACTATTCTTATAATTTTGTCAATTTAAAAATATATCTATGCTTTCATTAACCAGGATTAGGTAATTAATACTATTTTCTTCAATTCATATATTTCATCTACTTTATTGTGACTCATTCTAGGTATATAAGACTACAATGCAACACTAGAAAATTTTGTTCTGATCAATCAATACTTTTAGAATTTTTCAGACTATAAAAAATATGATTCCACACAACATTCAATTTCACTCAATTTTCAGACTTTTCTTTTCCGAGGCTGCCAAATTTTATACAAATTTAATTTCCAAAATACTGAAAATAATATCTGATCAGTCTTTTTGCTTCAAATCTCAAATGCCTAATTCTAATTTTCAAAAAAAGGATAAAAAAAATAACACTGAATCAAACTTAGTCATTGTTCATAATTCATTTTCAAAAGTATTACAGTATGTTGACAAATTTTTTACAAATGTTTTCTTTTAAATCTTTTCATAATTTTGATTCAGTTTTATTTTTTATCCAATGACTTTCTATAAATAGCGTGCCTTATAAATATAATACAAAAAATACACAACAATTTTGAAAGGCACACAACATGAGTATCGAAAAACGTACAGGAATGATTACAAACTTTCACGGTACAACAAAGAGAACATTACACAATTTATAACTTCATTGACATTCACAAATTATTCACTTTCACTGAGATTTCATAAAATCATGAGATTCATACATTGAGTATTTTTCAAAAAAGTATCTTTTATGATAAATTTCTTAAAAAGAAGTTACTGTAAAGTCTTATAAATACAGTATTTTTCACAACTGCTATTAGAGACTCTTATCATTTTTGCCCTGTGTATTCAAAAATTTCCATAAATATAAAAATTTGTCTAAACAATATTACTTAGCATTATGAAAAACAATCTTAAGAGAGCCTAGATAAAATCAAAATAAACTTTCAAAAGTCGATTAAAAATGTAGTTGGTAAAATGGGCATAATAGAAGTCAAATTGAAAATATTAATTCTCAAATTAACAGATTTTCACACTTATCAATTATTATTATTGTCGTAAAATGTGACAATTTTTATACATTGTACCTTTACACAATTATAGCTGTTTAAAATACTCTAATAAACAGGAAGTCCTTATACTTTACTAGTAATAAAATTTGTCATTTATTATAGATAAGAATATTACATAAAATTTCAGTCAATCCAGAAATGAAGTACAGTAAAATGGAATGTACACTTGTACAGTAAGCCTATAATGACTTCCTATTTAAAAGATAAATTCACAATACAAAACATATTACTGATAAAGGTTCCATCATAATATATCAATCAATTTAATTGAAAAACATTTAATTATTAGAAAATGACTTATAATATAAACGAAGCTTCAAAAACATGTTCCTTATGTAATCTATTCATATATATAGAAAATATAAAAATCAAAATGTGACCTAAGTTAGTGCATTAAAAACGTTCAGTCAGTTAATTGTTATAATAATTAATAATTATCACTAGTTTTGAAATGCTTTATTAGAGATCACTAAAAATGCATAATTGTTTATTTCTAAATTATTTCTTCATGTGTAATAATATTATTGATGTATCAGATATAATGAGAACTTTTCATAAGTTTAAATCATTACACACAAAAAAAATGCACAATGGTACTTCAGACTATTGAGACAATATCTTAGCCTAACAGATTGGACAAATGGACATTACATAGCAAGAAATTTGTCCAATGACATTAATTTTACAAAATCTTATGAGTGACAGTCAATACTGTAAGCCGTTGAGGCAATTAAATTGCCTAAAAATAGCCTATATACTTTATACCAAATCTTACGAACCCAAACCGTTTAACCCATCAAGGGTGTTTCTGACATTCTAACAATTGATAATCCTTTGTTGACTTATTTGTTTTCTTTGATCAACTTGAAAATTGTATAGAAAACACCCAATTTGAACCACCCAAACAAGTGGTCAACAATGGGTTTACCTGTCAAAACAGTTGAATACATAACCAGTTTAGGTCCGTAAGATATTGGAAGCACTATAACTCACAATGTATCTTTGGATAAATTTTTTACGAGTGGGGACTTCACATTACATTACTAGACTTTTACAATTTCACATTTATTGCCATAATTTACTAACATGTCATTTTACCTTACGGTTTATTGAGTATTTTGTATCTTTTCTTAAAAGCACATTACAAAATTATTACTTTTATTTTCTGAGTTGATATAATATCGAATCACAAACATTATTACCTTGCATAGCCAATCAGTCGTATACCGATTTAAGTCTTTTCAAGAGTTGTAAGTGTTGCAGAGATTTTACCTGTACATTGTATTTAAATATTTTTTTAAAGATGCTTAATAAATTCATTTAATGTTTAACATTTTTAGGTAAATGTATCTGAACCACTGACTTTCAAATAACAAAAAACTTATTTAAATAAGTTTTCTATTGTTTGAAAGATAGTGCTTAAGATCCATTTACATAAAAATGTTAAGCATTCAAAAAGAACCACTGAATCTCGGAAAAACTATTGAAATAATTAAAAATTCATTCAAATTACATTGTCACTTTATTTTGGAACTGCTCTTAAATCCTGTAATAATAAGCAGCAAGCTGAAGTGACAAAAATAATTATTTAGCATAATTATTATTTTCATCATCGTTGAGAAATAGGTCTATGATCATAAATCTAGAATTTGATCTTTAAGTTTATGTCTAGTTCTTATAAAAGTGGAATATTAAAAAAAAACTAGCCTGTTTGATGATTTATAGTGCTAGAGTTTTGCAATGCATTATAATTTTATTTAAAATATTATATAAACCATATGTCACCATTATATCATCTGATTTCATTTAGACCAATAAACTATAAATCACTCATTATGAGAATGAAAGTATCCATTTTATATCCAAGTAAATCTCTGCATCACTTCATAATTTAAATGCACTTCAGTTTAGAAATATCCGAAAATACAATTTCTTTTGGAAGGCCTGCAACTGAGCTTTTCAATTTACATTCTATCCTAACCTATTATATTAGACTACCATTCTTACATTTAATTATTCTGATTCAATCTTAGAGCATATTACATTATTATTTATGTTTGAGGCATTATGAGCAAATCGTATTCAAGAGCAAATCTTAGTCTTTCGAGTTCCTGCTTATTTGCATGACTTTATCTATGCTTGTCAACTACATACTAATATTATATACAGTATTTTGAAAAAGAATACTGTTAATTGTCTTAGAAAATATTCTGATACATTATTTGAAACACTATTGAAAAAAAAACTGGACAGTCAACTTCATTTACGGTAAAAAAATAATTAAATAAACTTGCAATACTTCAATGGCTATTCACCTATCCTAATTATAATGATGTTAGAATTCACACATATATCATTATAGTATGACAATTCTTTAAATAATAAATTCATATTATCAAACATTGAAAACTTCATGTCATCCCAATACTAAAAAAAAAATTCTTATTACAGCATTCACCAAAAAAAAAAACTTGTATAACACAAGATTATACAACTACATATTGTATTATTGTGCTGTAATAAAATTAATAGTCTCCTAATAATACATTATCACTAACTCACAAAAAAAAAATTCAAATCTAGCAACCACTAGTAGAAACTTTTAATATGTCTTAATTGAACGATTTTCACTTTCATAATTTCATCATTGATGTATTATGTTAATATTAAGATGGTTTTACCCATAGCGGTCGATACAACAATAAATACACAAATAAAAATTTGAGCAGATGTGGGAATCGAACCCGACGCCTCTCACTTTCCGAGCGAGTGCCTTAGCCACTTGGCCAACCTGCCACACCATTTTTAATCATGCTTTAAAGTTGTATCTAAACCACTATCCCAATAGTTAAATACTATGTGTATACGAAAGCTAAAGGGATGGACTATATACTCGAAAGAACTGCCAATAACCCATCAATTTAAATGTTAAATTTAGAGAAGGCAAAGGGGGACAATACACAATGTTAATATTAAGATGGATGTTATTTCAAGGAGAACTTATATATTTTGTCCCATTACATGCCACATTGTTCGTTGTGATTAAATTATAACCTGCATATAACTTATTAATCGAATGCTTCGTGAAGCTTTAGTATTTCTTTTTACTTCTGAGAGACGTTGATTTATTAAATCGTATATATTCGTAATATTACCAGAAGTTTTCTCCTGCTCCTGAAACGAAATCCTGCTCCATAAAAACGTCAAACCTCGTCTAACTAACCCGTATGAATGAAACAAAATCTTGTCAATATTTCAGTGAAGATCCTTTACACTTTCATCAAAAATACTGACAAAGATTTGTTTCATTTTATGGATTTATCAGTTGTAATATATCAGAAAACATGAAGAATTAGTTTAAAATTATTACTCTATACGAGAGGTTGCTCAATTCCGTATTTCGGTATACAGGTGTGACCGTATCGCAGTGTATTGCGTATTTCGGTGTACACCAAAATTGCAAGTGAACAACCCCTCGTTTCTAGATTTTTTTCCCCATACTCTTTATATTTTTATATGTATGTTCAAGCATGTTGAATTATTTCAATCTTTCAAAACTTTATCATTTATTCTCCTGAATGGATGTTTTCCTAAACAAATAAATTATTTTTTACCATAGTTAGATTTAGGTACGCTTCTTATGTAATAAACAGAACACGTAATAAATATCAACTGAAAATATATGTTATTAGATTATTTTTACAATGTTTTATTATGCAGCCTCCTTTTTGTTTCATTATAATTTTCTTTCTTCATTTTTTGAGAAGTGTGGCTTCCACAGCTATTTATATAATTTTATTTCGAAGTTTCAATATAGGTGTATTTTAAACCTGTATTTTTACCAGCGGGAAGCCATCTTTTCCAACACACAAATCCAGTTTTACTTTCTTTGTCCTGTATTGTATCGCTTTCACTAGACGCCTAGAGACCGATAAGCTGTGTTGGAAAAGATGGAAAAAATTACGTCTTTAAAAACTTGTATAATCATCGCATTTTAACTGACGTTTTCCCTTTAATTCCAGATTCTCTTGCGAGCCAAAGTGTTGCTGAGGACCTCCGTTCCCTGAGTTCAAACGGGACAGCAGCAACTGACTTTGAATTCCACGATATTCGCAAACAACGTGCAAACGACCAACAAAACGACAACCGCAGTAATAACGGCAGTAACAGTGACACAGCCACACTCGTTGCCGAATCATTGAATGCCGAATCTAAAACAACAAACTATCCAACTTACAAAAGTGAAGTTACAATATGGCGTGGAGGGGGCGGTACACTCCGTTCAAAAACTTTTAGTTTAAACGATCTCCTCGATTCTACCGTTGAGAACGAAGATATTTATCAGCAACCAGCGAAAAGTGAATCGCTCATTAGTTTGTGTCAGTTGCGATTAGATCCGTCACAAATGTCGGAAACAGATGACGCGGTATCTTGTACTTCGTCGTCGCAATATTACGATCCAATAAACGGATATTTTCGATCATCTGTTTCGCTGGGGAAGAGATATCAACATCGGACAATCGATAATTCTTCAAATGACGGTCGTCAATACTGTAAACGCACTGGTGGATCTAAGATGCTACCAAGGTACCTTCGTCGAGGTATTTCTGGACATTTCGACACTGACACTTCTTGCGAAGATAATTTAAATTCTCTTAAGAAATACGGGAGTGTTGTGTCATTAGAGTCACTGTGCAGTGCTCTTAACTCAGGAAATGGTTTATCATATCTCGATAATGGAGAACGGGAAGAAAATACGGGTGCAACTCGCATTTTTGTCAGTGGTTTTATTTGAAACCTGTTTTTATCATTTATTATATGTTCGCTTATATTAAAGTTAAATATATTGTACGAATATGACGACGTTTCTGTAATTATACAAGTTTGTTTATTAATTTCTTTTTCACTTTTTTATGTACATCTTTGTATATTTTGTATTTTGTACATTATTATAAATCTTAAGTAACAAGACTTATTAAATATTATAAGCAGTGGATAAGCAGAATTTCTCTGGTAATACCTGGAATTGGACGAAAAGAAAACATAGTAATCATCTCAAAAATATTTATTACAAATATTTCATTGAAAACAAAGAATGTCAAAAATAGAGAATTTATATAATATTAAAGAAATGCATGTTATAAAAATGGATTTTCGATACACTGGAAGGCACTTGAAATGCATTAAAAATGGAAAAATAATTACAAATTTTCAACATCAATATCCCCCAAAAAGGAATCATCACAATTTGCTAATAACTTTACAACATTATTATTCGTATTATTACTCTTCATATACGAAGGCAACTGATAAGTTAAAGGTCTACCTTTCGTCATAACATAGAAATAGTAATGAAATGAATTCCCGAATGTATGATATTCAATATCCCAGTTGTAATGTAATGAAGCATAGAGTGGCTGTCGGAAATGTGGTTGAGCAAACGTTATGGAGAGGAAGACGCCAGAGGAAGCAAGAACACGACTCACCTAAGTAAAGAGACAGAAAAATTAATGTCCAGTCTAAATTATGTTTACAAAAAGAATAACAATTATTATGTTGACAGCAAAATAGCATAATGAGTTAGAGAAATAATATCAGGGTTTATCTTATTTTATTTAAAACTTATTTAAATTACCTTTTTGAAGTTATTTAATTTTTCTTATAAGGAATTTCCATTGAACTAGTAAACTGACGTATTTCACCATAGACGTAATTGAGGGTTGGCCTTGCAATGTTCAGACAATATATAATTAATTTTAGTCCAGCAAATCACCAATGCTAAGATAACTTATATTAGTTCCGATGGAAAAAGATTATAATTATAATAAAGACATGAGAAATGTGACCGATTTTTAAATATCAGTTGAAATGCAAAGTCGGACTGGCTTCAAAAGACCCCGTCCGCTATTCATACTCCAACATTAGTATGTCATTTTTTTAAAATAAACTCTTGAACTTCTTATCACAATAAGGACGTATAACAGCAAATACAGTTTCAGGAATTACGATGTCACAGATGTTGAACAAAAAGTAACATTCTGATTGATTCTGTAATCCGTTGTATTAGTACGGTATTAGTAAACTGGAAATTCCAGCATCCAGGGTGATTCAGAAATCGGTTGATATTGCAAAACAGACAAGCCAGTATTAACTAAAAGTATCCATATTGCTCCCAATGTTGCAATCCAATATATGCATTTCCATACAAACCTCTACGCTTCTGAAACTGATATTGTAAAGTATAGGCTATCAAGGCAAATGAACGATACTAAAATATCCTGAAGTATCCAAGACCAAGAATTATTTCTGAAGAGAAAGCAACTTATCGATATTGCTGAGGTAGTAGTGAAATTAAATAATCTTATCACTGAGAAAGAAAATGTGCCATAGTACACAATGGGTATATTGATTCTGTAATCTCTCTAGATGTTAAATATTAATCCAGAGATAATTTTTTCAATCGAAGCAGTTCCTGCAATGCAGAACAGAACTATGTCAACGTAAACATACTGCTGCAACGGAAACAATAAGAGACGAATTATGACTGCAAATGCACAAAATGCTGTAAACATATTTATATCTTCAATTGTCAAAATTCTCATTGGAATAAATTTTTGCTTGTGAAATCAATCATGCCATTCTATTGTAAAGAAGAAAAGTATGCTTAAGCAGGAAAGTATTACAGGATTCATTATATACAGCCAGAATTCGAAAATTATTCCTTGAACAGCAAATTCGTCTGAGAATTGCATTAAATTCCATGCCACAGCGTTTGAAAACACAAAAACTTAAATTTTGAAGGGATATTTTTTAAAGGTATCATCTGATCAGAAAAGAATATAATACCGGAACTTCTTTTACGTTTTGCTTTATGAGCTTTTTTTAATTTGAAAGGTTTGGGGTATTTAGTCAACAAGGAATAGACATGGTATAAGACAGCTGTTTCGCCTCTTAAAGGCTCTTCAGTTATACTTGTCCGAGGATTGATATGACACTATGTGTATCACTCATCATTC
>JAQIWE010001793.1:0-14700 GCA_034698565.1 Campodea plusiochaeta
GACGGACGGACAGACGGACGGACAGACATGATCGTGCTATAAGCCTTTTTTTCCTTCGGAAAACAAGGCTAAAAATACTCGAGAAGCTAATTTTACATACTTTGAATGAAACTCTCTTATAAATAAAACATAAATATTCTTTATTTAGTGTGTTACATAACACACATCACAATCACGATGTAAGTCACAACAATCGGCATTTTAAGCATATACCTTCACAACAATTATTACACCCTAACTCCTTCAAAGTCATTCCCACAAACCATGTGATTGAATAATAATAATAATAATGTTGCATACGCCATTTTGAAGGTGAAGACAGGGGTTACAATTATCCAAGGTCAAACTAGCGAATATAATGTGATTCACCTACTGTTATGGAAATGGGGTGTTCGGGTAGAAGGTATTAATTACTATAAAAGCTTTTACAATGCTCAGAGTTTTATTCTTTTATGGCATGTAATTTATTTTCTGAGTGTTTGGGGGTGTAGAGGTATGGGCGTAGTTCAGGGGGTTTACAAGAAAGGGGAAAGCAGGATCAACACGATATCTCCAGAGATTTTATCATGGTGCTACTACGATTTAATTTTTTTTAAATATTTAAACTTGTTTCTTTTATTCAATGTCGAATTTCGCATGAGAATAATAACTGCAAGTACAGCAATGCTCAATGAAACATGGATCCTGATTGTTTGATTCACTGAGTAATCCAACAAATGCAACAATGTCCACTGCAGAGAGATTGGACATTGTTGGAATGCTCAATGAAGCAGTTGTTTTAAAAATTAGTCTCCTATTTAACTATATATCATTTAGTAAAAATGAACTAAATTTGATAAAGACTTCTTTACATTAAAAAAATAAAATTGAATAGCAAAGTCTTCCTAATAAAAATAATAATATTTCTAATGACTTCGTAGTGTATGGAAAACAATTCAAAAATAGATATTTTTTGTCATGCTACGTTATTTCTGTTTTCAACAACGTTCACAAAAATAGAGTGCAACAGTTGCATACACATAACACGTGTTATGTTATCCTTTAACCACAATGTTTAATAGATAAAACAAATATTGAATAACATGTTCAACATTGCTGCAACATATTTTAAAAACATAATTACGACTTTCGAAACTGTTTACGTTTTAATTTTGTTTTGTTTTTTATTATCATGCAGAACTTTAGATATTCTGAAGAACTGAACATTAGTTTAGAAATATTTTAAAATAGGCTAAGTAACAAGTATTTTTAACTGGGTCAATGACCAGATAATTCATGAAAGTACTTTCAACTTGCATTAATTTTATCAGTTAATTTTTTCCAATTTTTCTTTGAAAAAGTTCCATAAACTGTAAACCTCTGAACCCTGTCCCCAACGTGCTGCTCAATTCATCGGTAAATTTCACACTTGAAAATATTGTAGACATAATTTTCGTTGCTATTTTAAGTCATACAACCTGCAGCGTAGGCCTATCTACATACACAGCTGAACTTTTATTTATAATGAAAAATTCAGTAACCCATTTTCATGGTTCAGATCATTATTATTTTATTTTGATAGGGTAATCGAATATGGGTTTCGAATCAGATCACTTACGTAGTACTACTAATTTTAATATTATTTCACTAGAAATAACAAAACGAGAACTTTAAAAAAGTATTCTGAGGCAATTAAGAATTTCAGATGCAAAATATGAAACAAAAATTGTTCACCCCTCTTGCCACTGTGCACTGTCACTAGTATACGGGTTAATAACAGGTGCAATCCCTTAAAAGAAGGAAACAATGTGCATGCTTTAATAGTAGTTGAAATAAGTAGGCTAAGGTTAAACATATCCCAAGGATGTAAATAATTCCAGGCTTTACTACTTAATTCCCTGCATCATCGGCTGTAATAATTCAGCCTTCGTTCGATTGATATTATCCGTCAACTTGTTAAAATGCAATCCATACAATTTAATTAAGGCAGGGTGACGTACTGACGTTGTGGTGTTTCCCCAGCGTCTGACAATGAATGCGTTTGAAACTAATTCGTAAGGTTTCCGACTCAATGACTTAACATGAGTTCTCAGTAATTGAATAATAGGAAGAATCGTTAATTAAAATTTTGTATAAAAGAAACGAAACAGAATTTAGGTAACGGTACTAAAAATTAGGAAGACTAGAACATGTGTACTTCTCGATCTACAAATTTTTACATGTTTTCAGTGAAGAATTGAAGATTTATTTATGACCTAATAAGAGTTACTGATGTGTAAGCCGTTGTCAATTTTATCTTCAAAAGTTTTAATTTTCCTTCTAATAAAAACCTGCGATTTTATTGGATTCCACCATTTCAGAGACAGTATAAAAATAAACATGATGAAGAATGTATTTTGTAGGTTTCGTAATTCCTAAGCAGTGCAGTTGGAACTATATTTTTCAGTTCAAGGAAATTTTGAATATTATTACAAATTTAAACGAAATTACTAAAAAAAATCTACTGTTAACAAAAGAGATAAAAGGAAACAATTATAGAAATGACCCTGCTCCAGATTATTTCCGCAAATTTATATATCCATGTTGTGATCCATGAAAAGAAATATTATAATCTCACAAATGTCAAACAAACAGAATAACGCAATGAAGGATGCAGCTTGATTGCAAAAATTTAATTAGCAACAATATTATCTCAAAAAGGAAACCTCGGCATTTCAAAATAAAAAGATTATTTTCGAAACAAACATCAGAAACGACCTTATACAGGATCAAACTGAACTATGAACTCCAAGCTGCAGAAAAATCTTATCCTTAATAAGCAAATAAAACATTGATAAAAAAAAAGTTGTGATAATTTTCCTTCGCCTTGCCACTCTGTCTGCCGTTCCATGGCCAAGTGTAAAGTTATGCTTACGTAATGAATTCGTGGAATAAAACATTATATCATGTGATTCATAAGTGGAGTATACATTGTTATTGTGGGAGGATATGGTAATTGCAGTAGATAAACTGTGAGAAAAAAAAATTAATTCGGTACATTTTTAATTTTATTCATTTTGAGTAAAACGTTGTTGTTTTGAATTTCGAGGTTGTCTCTTCAGGAGCAATGATGTCAAAGTTAATTCCGCAGAGCTTAGTAAAATGATTTTTTTAAGAATTTTAATTGTGTTGGTACTCCACAAATTTGTCCATTAATTATTAGACCAAATTTTGGTGTTCTTTCATGATGTTATACATAGAAAACACAAGATATTGATTTAAAAAAACAAGTAATAACTAATGAAGTGAATAATCGTAAAATTGCCTTTTTTCTCAAACTTCTATTATTATTATTATTAGTGGTTTGTTCATAGCATCATAGGCCTAATAAAAGAAATACGAAAAATACTAAACCTGGTGTCAATTTATTAATTTTTACTGTTTTTCTATACGTTTCCAGAAAATGGTTTCATGACAGCCTTATTGTGAAAACAGTATGTCATTCAATGTCAATACAAAGTTCCGTATCAGAAATAAATTTTTAAATTTCAACATCGGGAAGTTGATCTTTTAAATAATTTTTGCGTCATTGTTAACTTTAGTGACCTTACTCGGATACCATTTGTAATAATCCTTTTATCCTTATGTTACTTCTAATTGCATCATTCTTCTATAAATAGTTATGTTCTTATTAAATTATTGTTGCTTTCCGGTGTTAGGGAGGAAGCTTTAAATTATGTTCGGCTTTTGTTGCTTAGATACTCAAACTATTTTTATGGCAGAAAAAGGATAAAAATAAATAGAACAAATAAAGGTTTATTGCGTTTCAGATGAAATCAAGTGCGACGTAAAGATGAAGAGTGACAACAATAGTCTATGTTGTAAATCTTTATTCCAGTATTCTTGATTCAAATTAATCGACAATTAAATTCAAATGAATCAATTAATTCAAATTAATCGAACAAAATTAAAAATTAATTCAAAATAATCGAACAAAATATAAATTCGCTCTATCAACATCATAATACAGAATACTGTGATCATTTTTGGATTTTAAAATATCCAGATGATGAGGCTGTGACCTCGAAACATGTTGATTAATTTGAATCAAGAATACTGTAATAAATGTTTTCAACATAATTATAGACTATTGTTGTGTTTGTTATTGCTTATTAGTTACAATCCATACATCATCATGAAAGTTTCTGAAGTGTGAGGCAATATTAATATTGCCTTTTAATTTCTAAATATAGACCCACTCTAGTAATTGAAAGAGTCGTCACAGTAGCCTATATTGAATGACATTTGAAAACACATTTTGTAGAATAATCGACAACAAAAATAACAAGTCTCTCAAAAAGTTAGCCATGACCTTGTTTTCAAATTCAGAGAGACAATAGCCTAATCAGTCGGCTATGAGGCAGTCTATCTTTTCATGACTCCATTAACATCAATTAATAAATTTTGTCTGCTGGCCAGGTCAAAGACTGTCAGAGTGATATTTGGGACTGATGACGTAATTATTTTTCATCTAGTACAAAAGATAAGTACTGTTAAAAATATATATTGGACATTTGGACATTGTACTCAGTCATCGAAAAAGCAACCTATTTACACCAATTATAAAACAATGTATAATTTATAAATATTGAGAAAAATGGGATTCCAGGAATATGAAGTGTTCTCGTCGTTCAGAATTAAAAATAAAAGTCATATTGAATCACAATAGTATTGATAATGTTCACTTGCAGAAAGGGTAATCGACATCGTACTTTTTTATTTTTTATTTGAAACTTGTAATTTTGAATAAATAATCTATTAATGAATCTAAATAACTTCTGAAATTTTTTAATGATTTGGTTTAGTAGGTTTCGAGAAATTAATTTTTATAAAACGCTAAATTCCTATCTTGTAACATGCTGGGAGGGACAAATCTATCCCCCAGCATGTTATAAGATAGGGATTTAGCGAAACACAAAAATTAATTTCTCGAAAACTACTGGACCAAATCGTTAGCAATTTTTAGATGTTAATTAGATTCATTAATAGATTTTTTTTTATTCAAAACTACTAGTTTGTATGATGAAAAATAATTTTGATGACGTATTGGTGAACATTATGAATGTATCCAAATGCGAAACAGTTTATCAAAACACTCCAACGAAAGAACCAACAGAATTGAATGAAAAAAAACTTTATTCGATTCCACCATATGTTCATTTCCCTTTCGGCTTCCTCTTCCTTCAACAACTATAAAACTTTCCCATCGCCCAAAGTAAACTGCAACATCCTATCCTCAATGTAAGAAAGAAACCAATTCACACATTTTAACAATCTGCGAATGTCAAAGTCAAAGTTACGTATTCGTACAGACATAAACAGTTTCTCTATACATCATCATCAAAGCCTGCCCTTGAACTCAACTTCAAAATAAACCTCATAATCGTAAAAAAAAGAGAAAAAGATGTTGCTATGCACAACTGAATATATAACGCGTAGTTAGTTAACTGAACAGGTTATCGTATTGAAATAGGAATTACGTAAGTTAAGGAGTTTTGTTGATAGATGCGTTTGATTGTGACAGCGATGCGACGCTATTGATTGACATTTTTGTGAAAAGTTGATTAGTTGGGCAGCAGGACTGTTGAAACTGCAATTTTGAAAAGATGCTCCACAAGATAGATTTATTTGCAGTTTTACGATTCGGACTTCTTCAGTAATTGAATTTGTAGAATGCTAAACAATGGGATTGACTATAATCTATTACTAAAATTACTTTTATTTACTTATATTTCGAACTACTACATAGGTGAGATAAATATTAAAATAAGTATAGTTCGGTTTAATTACTATAGTAGACATGCCCGATGATTTCTGTAGTACTTCATAATATGACGTTCAGTTTATAATTTACGATAAATTTCTCCGCTTTCAAAGAATGAATTAACCATCTGTCAAAATTAAATACATAATGTTGAATTTATTTCTAGCCCAATTCTGAGGGGGGGGGGGGGACTATTCATCATCCATATATGTCAAAATATTTATCTCTTGTAAAAAAGGACAATTTTAAACAAGATAGCCCATAGGATTTTTATTTTTGTTTGTACCAATGTTCAAGATCTGGTGAGATATCGATTTTCATATATTTATTTTTCTAACACAAAACTTATTATTATACATATATACAATCTTCTTTATTTGTTACTGAAACTCCCGAGAAACAGAAATAAAGGATGGCTATCACATGTTGATAAACGGTTTCTTATTTTTAGATGATATTTTTTTTTAACTTTTATTTAAAGATTTTATGAAGCAATACGAGCTAATTTCGGAATGCCCGATGATTCCCTGCCAGGATAATGAATCATAAGAGTACGTTATAGTATAGTTTAGATGCTAAACCATTATGTACCTTAGTTTGCAGGGTAAGCATAATAAATTGCAGGCATTTACATCGGATTCGTTGTCATAAAGTCAAGAAACTTTTCTACGAAAAATCAAAGCGATATTAACAAAATGGTAATAAGCAACCACCAATGAATATCATGTTATAAAATCTCATATTTGCTGCTGGACAATATTAGTTCAGTAATAGCAATGAATTATTGCTATGCTGGGAACTGGGTAACTTATCTTATTTCTATCTCAAGAAAAAGAAACGTTTACCAGATCAGTTTTCTTTTCTCGTTTACCACAGTTTTCCTTCTTTTTGTTATAATTTGTGTAATAAATTTTGACTGACATCACATTCTATCAGATTATACTTGGAATCACAGAGGGAAGGTAGAAATACATTATTTGACTTTAGAGAAGCAATTAAAAAAATAGGATAATTTTATTCGCATGGTTATCTCATCGTCATCAAGTATATATTATAAAACTCCCCCATACAATAATTCACTGATATAATTATGTATAGCATGCAATCACTGCAGTTATTTATAACCTGGAACATTATGGACTTTATGGTTTTGATATTATGTACTGAGCTGATACTTCCACAAATCTAATAACTATATTATATTTTCAGTCAGTTTTGAACGGAGAACTTCGTTGATCTTGAGCTATAGTGTTTCCAAAATCTTACGGACCCAAATCGATTAACGATAACCCATCAAGGTTGTTTCTGACATTCCAACAATTGATAATCCTCTGTTGATTTATTTTTCTTTGACCAACCTGCGAATTGTATAGTATAGAAAATACACAATTTGAACCACCCAAACAAGTGGTCAACAATGGGTTTACCCGTCAAAATAGTTTGAAGACAGCCAGTTTGAGTCCGTAAGATTTTGGAAGGACTATAGCTGGCAATACACTGCTTTTTTTTTTTTATCTCAACCAATGAAATCTCCCAAGTTCATTACCGTTCGTAACATAAATCCAAAAATATGCCCAACGAACCATCAAATGTAATAAATTCGCTGACAAGCTTTTAACTCCTTTGGCAAAGAATTTGAGATCAACGGCAGCAACCAAAATCACGTGATTTCACCGTGTAAATAAATAAATAAGAGTTGAAGGGCAAGGATGACGAATTCGCAGGACAAGAAAAAAAGATGGAATCCTCCATAGTTGTAAAGTGGATGAGAAGTATCTTCACTTGGCAAGTGTGAAAAATGGCTAGGGTGGAGTACAACTGTCAGTCATTCGTCATCAGTTAAAATATTACTGCTGATACTCCAACATCACCATTGATTTGTCATTAAGAAAACAATCAGGATGAAATGCAGAAATATTCTAATGGAAATATATTAACAAGGAAGTCAAATTATCCTATTAATAATAGTTTAATAATGAGATTACCAAGATTTATAATACAATACAAGTTTAAATAAGTGGCTGTAATTTTTTTTAACAATAAATGAACTGAAGAGCATATTTTATAATTTCAGTAATACTTCAAGTCCTATATTTTAAAACTATAGGCCTAAATATACAAAATTACACATTACATGCTGTTTCGAAAATTGCACATTTCCAGTTCTAAAATATATTTTTACACAATTACAATTGTTTTGAAAACTTGAATTATTATAATTATAATAGGTGTATATTGTCAGCCTTTGTCATCAGAAGCTTTCAGTTTCTAAATGATGGAGAAATACCAAAATTCCTTCAATACACTTAAAAAAAATCTATTGCTTTACAGTCTATTTCATCAAAGTTCACGTTAAAAATTAAAAGTCGATCAATTTGTAAAGGATCACGAAATGTCATTCAATTTGTAAAGGTTTTTATAAGCAGATACTCCTTTCACTTTCTAATTCTGTAAATCGATATTATTCTGTTTATCCATACCTGATTACGTGTCAATATTAATCCATTCCGATATTATACAGCGGTAACTTTATATTCACACGAAACATCTGCGTATATATTCCAGTTCACAAGTTCAAGGTTCAAGTAGAAATTATTGAAAGTTTTATCACTCATGTCAATAATAAATTATGTTTCTTCTATTTGTTGCAAACTTGCAATGTTAAGACTGTAAATAATAATGAAATAATTTTGCAATCATTGTACGTGATTCAAATAGTTTGATAAAATAGTTGTATTCGGCAGATTATAACTGGTTTACAACTATTACAACTTTCCGTTCGCGTGTGTCGAGATTTCGCCGGTATAATAGGTATTATACTGTATTAAATCTATTGAGTATATTTTTTACAGTAGATCAAAGTGATACTTTTTAGATATGAACTCTTTTATATTAGTCAATAAATAAAATGATGAAGAAACCGAATTAATCTATCGCAGGCCTATATAAGATAAATTATATCATTTAAAGTAATTCGCATACAATCTAGTTGTGCATGAGAAATAATGCCTTTATCGCTCGACTAAAATCATCCCGCAGCTTAGGTCGTATCTACTTTTTTTTCCTTGCAGAAGCTGACCATTATCAAAAATAGCTACACAACATAGTCTACTTATGTTCTAAACAATGACATTTCATTAGCTCATAGCTATATAGGTAAACCCACACTGGCCAACCAAAATAACATAAGATAATTTTTTTTAAATACTAAAAAATTGATAAATAAAAAAAGACCTTTAGACAGGCTCTACACAAGCATTCGTGACAAAATTGAACTCGGCAAACCCAGCACATTTACCAAAACCGTAACCTTCTTAATTTCTCCGTCAGAATTATCCTTACAAAAGTTGAATGAAACCTCGAGTCCACGTGTATGACGTATTTACCTTCATTTCTACTACATCAACCCTCTCAATCAATCAGTAGACAATATAATCGTGACGTCAGAGGCACTGACCAACAGTTCGTGCACGCATACAACTAGCAAAAAGAAAGCACGCCATCCATGATTGTTGAGATGAGAGAAGCAGAGGGAGAAAAAAAGGTGACAGTGCAATTTCGGAGATGGATATTAATTTGCAAAATAACCTTGGAATTTAGGTTCCTATATTATAGAGGTACTCGAAGACGTCAGTTATATTCACGCCCTTTGGAATACCAGAAGGCATTTTCATCAACAACTTTTTATTTCACTTCGATGTTATGGTATGTCATTTTATTGATGTCAGTACTTTGATCGAAATTGCTATACTGTATCCGAAACAGCACAAAATCTATTAGTAATATATAACATAATGAAAATTCTAATCAGAGGTGTAAATTTTTTTAGAACTCGGAAAATTCCTATTCCACAATTAAAGGGGTATTTTTTCCCATATTTTCCAACACATCTTATCGGTCTCTTGGGAAAACGAGTACAATAGAGTATTGGAGAGATATGTGTATTGGAAAAGATGGCTTCCCGCTGGAAAAAAATGCAAGTTTAAAATTTCTTTCCAGTTTCCACTTCTTTTGGATACTCAAATTTGACTTCAAGACTTCCTTGAATAATTGGAAGAAATTTCAAGACATCCAAGGTTAGGTACCGAGAAACCCACTTCCAAAAATCCAATTCCTTAACAACTCCGTCTGTGTCACAAGAATAAAAATATTCACCCCCACATCTTTCTCAACTGTCTTTCACAGCCTTAATTTCTTTTCGCTTGTACAACCACTACCATCCTAAATATTACCAAGACCATGTATGAGTAACTTAATATAATTTGTGTTCCAACTCGTTTCGTGTCAGACTGTCAGCTGCCGTTGAGATGCTGTAATTATTCGTCTATGCTGTAGCTGATGAAGCTACAGCAGAACTAGAGTCTGTTACGACACGCCGCTTCGGCCGCCGATTACGTTAATCTGTGTTCAATAGCCTTTAATGGATATCATGAAAGTTTGTGCATACAATATAATAGGAGTTATAAGAAGGGTGTTTGTTTGCGTGCTGCTCCAGGAAGAAAGTGGAAGAAATTAATTAGATGTTTGCTTTTGTTGACGTAAGAATATGTAAGCAAACTGTGCCAGGTTAAATTGTTTAACATGCTACTAGATAGTTAAAAACGAGTAAATAAAGACTGTGTGTGCAAATTGAGATTTATTAACTTTGTTTACTTCCATTCAATGTGTTCAATTCGTTCTTGAAGTTGCTAAGATTTACATTAATTAATATATTTTGCATTTATCGTGAAAATTGTGTTTTTTTTTTTTTCAGAGAAATTCACTACGATTGAAAAAGTAATAATAAACATCTTTTGGTATTATTTTTCATTAGCCCCCTAGCTTGGAATTATCGTGTTATGATCATGTCGATTAAATTAGAAACATATTATTTAATTTTTTTCACAGGATACTATGAGGAAATGTTACATATCCTCATAGTATCTCTACTATCTCATACTATAAGTAGCCTACATAATATATAAAGATGTTACATAATCATCACAAACCTAACTTTTCTTATTTTAAACTAACGTAATAATAATAAGATACAAATTATCAGCGACATTTATACTCGTTTTTCACTACTGCTGAAAATACTGAAGGGAACCTAACAATTATAATATTTCAAACATTAATTTTGACTTCTATATTCCCCCCGAGTAATAAATTATTCCTGTCAGTGATACGTAGTTTCTCCATCTCTCCCTCTAATAGTGGATGATCTATGAATAAAAATCTGACGTCGTAGAGAAATCCACCATTTGTTTACTTTCTCAGGCAGGAATATTAAAAACCCACGTGAATGAATTTTCTTAACCATCCCTTTTATCGATAATCGTAATCGATCTTATCACTGTTTGCGTCAAAAGAAACAAATTGAGGAGTAGTGTACTCTAAAAAAATTATACATGACCTATACTGACCTATACAGTCAGTAGCCTCAAACTGAACTTTTTTTCTTTTTACGGAACTTCATTTAAAATTTTAAATTCACCATTGATTACTTCCAAGAACTTAGGCCCTACGCTCTATAGTGAGAATATTTGAACTCCTAGTAAACTTCACTGAACTCTTAGTGAACACCTATATATATGATAACACGTAACTCCCAGAGAACTCTACTGAAATCAGTTCAATTCTTTGTGAACGCTAAGCAAACACGAGCGAACTCACACTTTACATTCCATCGGTGTACTGGTATTCAATTATTCTCAACAAACTCTGCTGAACTCCTAGTGATCTAAATTTAACTCCAGCATGATATGAACACTAACACTTTGAATTCTGCTGAGTTAAATTTCATCGAACACCATGAACTCTGCTGAACTCCACTGGCCTCCAAGAGAACTCCAATATTTTGTATACATAAACTTCGACAATGAGTTACCCCTCGAATGTTCCAAAAGAAAAGAACGGGGTTACATTTCTTTAGCAGAAAGAGAATTTTTCGTTTCTAGGAAATAATACCCTTTGTATAAGAGATTCCTGTAGAAGTCGCTGTAGGATGAAATTGTATAGCAGTCAGTCGTCTGAAAAAATTGATGATGATGCGTTTTCAGTGAAAGGCAAAGCGACAATTCTTCCAGGAAGTAGGACACTCAATTAGTATAATGCTCTGTTTTCTGCTAGTGTGTATCTTCGACGAAATTTAAGGTTTTGCACTCGAAGATTGTTTGTAGGTTGAAACTGCAGGAGAATTATGATTGGCCTATTTCAGTTAAAAGATTTTAGAAGAAGTCAACCCAAAGATCGTGAAAGATCTTTGACCAGTCTATGAAAAGTGCTTTTATAACTTCTTATTTATAAGTCCAGCATATATAATAAAGATTAATAAAGCAGTAGTCATGAGCGAGTTAAGGAATTCCATCCACATTCTCCACAACCATATATATACAAAAACACAGATTAATATTTTATTGTAATCAATTTGTTATTGTTATTCTGTGGCATTTGTCAACGTACCATATGTAAACAGAGTATGTAAATAAAGATATTATTCTCTCTGCACATACGAACACAAAAAAGAAGTGGCACTAACTATTGTCAAAATAATTTAAAAGACTGTGACTCGTGACAGTTTAAAAAAATTGAATCCAAGTGTATTGCAAGCAATTTTGTTTTCAAAATATGAAATAGGCCTACTTTCGTAGTTTCATTACAGATTAACATAATTTTATTTTCATAAGGCTATAGACCTATGAGAGAATAATATGTTTATTTACATACTCTGTTTACATATAGTAAGTTGACAAATGCCACAGAATAACAAAATCAAATTGATTACAATAAAATATTTTCAAATTTGTGCTTTTGTATAAATTATATATGGCTGTGGAGAATGTGGATGGAAACCTTTAGCACGCTCATGACAATTTCTTCTAACTTATTCAATAATTATGCTTTTACAATGTAAACAAAATTGCAATATTGAATGAGTTGATTAGGAAAGACAAACATATAATATAAGCATTTTCTTCAATATTGTCATATGAATTAACTGGTCATGTTTTCCCAGCATTTTGACTAAGCATACTTTAGACTGGTTTTTAACTTTGAAATATGTCGGAAAACTATCATAATATTATAAAGCTCTTTTATTTATAAAATCTAAATATTAATTATTAAATTGTAAATTCGCTTAATTATGAACCTTGCTGACGATTATTAATAACATTGTAAACTTGGACGATTAAACTTTGATCTTTAGACCTCTTTTTGCTTTTGCTGTGTTATTACGTTGCTAAGGACTTTGTTTGTAATTAGGCTGGAAGGAATAAAAAATGATCTGAATGAGATTGGACGTCTGTTTTTATGTGTGGGCAAGAAAATCGAACATCTATATTCTATTAGCCGGGAAATACTCTATTCAGTTGGAAACTCATGTTATTAGTGTCCTGCTGCTTGAGATGATGAAAATATTCATAAACCCTGCAGGTAATAAATGTTATTTAGTCATATAAGACGATTAATCATTCTGCACTTTGTGCATTGAACTTTTGCCCACGATTCCATTGTAAGACGATCCACATATTATTGTCTAGCATCAGAAAAGATAATTCAATCAAGTCCTGAAATGTAAGGAACGAACTACATAAGACCTTAGAGACCGTATCGATTCACGTTACTTGATTTATAATTATTAGTACACGGTTCATCTTAAATGCGGTGAATGTTCAGTGTAAATTAATATTGTATAGACCGACGCTTCCATTCAACACCAAAGGAAACAGCTGATGAAGAGAGTGGTAATACCATGATATTGTAATAAAATAAAAAACGGTTTATAATATGATAGATATTACTACGGTAGTATTGTTTTTTGAGTGTATTGCTAACGAGCAAGGCCTATATGAATTTTCAAATTTCAATTAATCCGAAGATGATTCCTGGATTTTGGAAAATACTTTTGAGAAAGTATAAAGCTTGTTAGATTTTCCGAGGCACTATGCAAATATAAATACATTCTTTCAAGAGCAGATTCGTTAAAAGAATCGAAATACCGCTCTCACGATTTTAGTAAAATTTGCGGCAGAAATTCACACGCAACAGTAGACTGTTATTTTCAAACCCAAAAATTTAGTTTTCATCAATGTTTCTAAAGGAAACATGTGTAATTACGGTGCCTCACTCGCACATATAAGTTGGCGCCGGTGTTCCTAATGCATCATACTAGACTCGTGTACAGTAAAGCCTTGTTATTATTACAAGAGAAACATTTAGAAGCTTAATCAGAGTGTGGTAAAAATTTACAAGACGGCCTTTTAATAACCAGTGAAATCATTGCTAGTTTACCTGTGAGAATTCGAACTATCATCATTTTTTACAAGCCCCATGTTCTTCAGAAAGTGTTGTGACGAAAAATCTTCCTGAAATAATAAAAAATATTAAACATTCTGTAGTACTAAAATTCAGTATATTATTATAACGACTTAACGGGCTATCGTACACGCTTATATGGTGCTCTAATACTCATTTCAGTGCCAATTTTTAATAGTTATCTCAATAACTCAATAATTATATGCGTTCTTACCATGAAATTCCACGAGTTTTAGAAGTACGATATTTTGAATTTTTGACGCGCAGAAAAAGATCGACCTATATATTACAGATATACAAAACAAACTTCTGCTTTATATATAGTAAGGCAATTTCGAAGGTACTACTGCCACTACTCCCAAAATTTTGAACTACCAGCAGTGTCGGCCTATACTTCCAAATTTTCTTCTCAGGATACATCACTGTCTCGGATGGTTAAGTTAGATTAGGATTAACGTAGTTACCAGGTTGTTTATAATTTAATGCATTAAATGTATAATACATTACATTAATGTATTGCAAGTTATTTACTATGCTCTGAGATTTCAATATATCAGTGGTAAATCTTAAAGTATAACTGTGGTATCTTACGGGTACTGTAGATACTGATAAATGTAGAC
>JAQIWE010001794.1:0-14700 GCA_034698565.1 Campodea plusiochaeta
TTTCACGCGACAGACGGACGGACATTGCGAGGACAATAGATGCTTTCTGCGCTTCGCTGCAGGTCGCATCTAAAAACATCGTTTTCCATATCAAGGTCAATGTAATGATGTAATGACGACCTGCACAGCACTCGAGACAGCACTCCTGAGAAGTACCGTATATAACTGTCGAAATTAGACTTCTCTCAACAGGAAATACTAAAAGATGTTAATTGAAAACAGCATTAATTTTGATATTTCTCAATATTTCTGTAATTATAATAATTAATGAAAAATAAATTATGTGAAATGTATGAGAAAAAGCTTCCCATCGTTTAATATGGATTTCTTTTGTATAACTACATAATTAATGATCTTATAAGAATGACATCACAGTTCAGTCTTAATTTTAAAAGTTTTAAAGGAATGTAAGATTTCTTATTTATTTCAAAAATTACTTTTCTGCAGTTGTAACATGATAAACGGATGCCGAATGTGTAATATTTGCTTATTCAGCGGTCACAAAAGTTCTGTAATGTCAGAATAACGGTTTCATAAAATTTATTAGAAATAGGCCTACTTTGTATTACAGATTAATTAGTGTTCCCCTCAGTTATAAACTTATAAGAGAATTTTGGGTAACCCGAAAAAGGGTACTCGAGCATTTTTGAAAATATATACTTATTTCACAATAGAGTATGAAATTATGACAATTAAATCCATTTTCGGCACATAACCTATTCAAATCGTTTTGTTTCTCTAACCTAAAATTCCAAACTTGTACTGATTTTGAAACTGAAATGTTCATATACCAGTTGCCCGATGCCGATGGAAACACTATCTAGAAGTGATTTCAAATTGATATAATATATTATATGATGTGAAAAAATTAACCGTTGTAGGCTATATTTAATCTTTACTTATTTAATTGGCTCTCGTTTTTGTCTAGGTTTGGTCCCTTCCAAGATTCTTTAGTTTGCCTACATTGGAAAATCGTATTCGTAAAATATCGTATCGCATCGCAGTAATCTTATTATGAAAATACTCTTAATCAATTCTTACCAATGCAGATGGTCACTTGGTTAATAAATAACCCACTATAATCGCATTTAATTCACATTTTATTTCTTTTCATGTCACACAAAAACAAAAATACACTTCTCTACAAAACATCTGCTCGAGCCCCCTCGTGACCTCTAGTGGCAAAATCTGAACTACTATCAACAAGCAATATTCAAAATGCACACTGTTAAGACATAAAACTCACTACACCGTGTTAGTGAATATCATAAAATTTGTAATGCTATTATATAATTAAATACAAAAATTGGACGAAATTTATTAAAATTATTTCACAAATTTAATTTTTTGCCACAAGGTAATATATAAAATTTATATTATATTATATTAAAATATTCCTTAAATCAACTGCTATAGCTGAATTACTTTTATATGTATTATTTTTAGGCGAGAAAAACGAATCTCTTCAGTTTTCGTACGATTTTCTTTTCCTACAATAATCTTTCGATACTCCGAAAGATATCATAAGGAGTTTCAGAAGTGTTATATTTGGTGTTTCATGGAGAACATTTCTGAAAATCTGTATTATTTCCACAACAGTGCATGCAATCATGACGAATTTAGTATCATTGGAAAGAGAGGAATGAGGCGATTGCAGTAGATGTCAAAAATATCTTTTATAGAGTGGATTTTACGTTAGCGATATCAAGTGTTAACAATTTCCATTATTAAGAAGTTTTTAAACGCATTTTTGTTATTTTTTAAAAATAAATGGCTCCCTGATTACAAAATTAGGTAATGTTATATATGTTTAAATTCGTCTCGTTGAGCTGAATCCAAGGACATATTGCACTACTACTATGACATATTGCACTACTACTAAAGCAAAGTTGATTAATACAAAGATATTCACCGGGTACAACTGTCGGGTACCCGGGTACAAAAAAATTCGTGTATGGAAACATCAGTTATATTGGAATTGCCTGCATTATTGGCATGCATTCTTTTGCATTAGTTTCGTCATTTTCACGAAATTACAACAGAAACTAAAAAGTACTGAAAACTTAGGTTACAGCACTGCTTACCCACGTGCAAAACATTCCATGTGTAAATTTGTTCCCTCCACATGTGTCTTTTATATGACAAACTTGTATTTCAAAAGAATAAAACAATTCTTCGCACTGCCGTATAATTCATAAATTAAACATCTCATAAACAATTAAAAATATAACTTCGGTCTCTTTTATCAATGGCGGTCGAACAACGTGGTTCTGAATATTCGGGTTACCATTCATAACTGTTGTAGTTGTCATGCGCAGTATATGTCATGTATATCTTTTATTTTCCGACAATTGTTTCGGCCTCTATTGTATATTTGTTGAGAAGAAGCCTATTATTAATATTTAAAAAGATCCTCAACAGAACTAAACAACTCTAAATATTTTATTTTCTCAGTAAGCAGTACTTCATTTGTTCATGATTAATTAAAAATCCTCCGAGTTGCTGACAATATTTTGAAGTTTTTTAAAACACACAGGCTAAATAATTTCAATAAAGTGTTTAAATGAAAACCACTCTTTACTTTAATTGAAATTGTTAAACCTGTATTTTTCCCTGTGGGAAGCCACCTTTTCCAACACACATATCATGTTTTACTTTCTTTGTTCTCTATTGTACTCGCTTTCCCTAGAGACCGTTAAGCTGTGTTGGAAAAGATGGCTTCCCGCAGGAAAAAAATACTCCTTTAACAAGATAGCGTTTACTTCTGTGCCTTCGTATTTTTCAATTTTATTATTGTTTTAAAAAATCCGTTGCATTATTCAACCAAAAACTATTTTCATCTGGCTATTTTTTTTTTAAAGTTAATCTATTATAATAATTGTGCAGATACTTCATAAACATCAACACAACATGATGTTGTGACATGCGTAGCGTTCTGACTTTGGTCCTGCATCTGTATCTTACTTATGAGAAGTACTAAGAAACATAGTACTTGTCGCCACAATCAGTGCAATAAAATATTTTTTATCGTACAGAACTGTAGATCAATTAGAATACTACGACTCACAGATGCATTTCTGATGCAGTTGAACGTATCAACAGACCATGTGTTAATGAATCTCACAAAATATTACACAGTTGGAGATTTGGTGACGTAAATATGGCAACACTAGTCCTGGGAGTCCGCTGAACTCTGCACATAACATTCTCAACTGCAATAGTCGTTCATGTGGAACAGTGTCAAAAGAGGGCTATAACATGCAACGTAATACGAATGCACATGCACTTCCTTTTCTGATAAAGAAATTATTTATTTTACACTGATATTAAGGAGGTCGTGATAATACAACGAACTTGTCAAAAGATTAATTACGGAACTTCAAACGGAAATTGGTTAAACAATGCAAATATATCTGCTATTAGAACTGATTAGTTTACAATAACTGGTGTGTGATAATTTAATAGATGTTGACAATATTTAATTAAACATGTCGTGTGGAGATTTCATTATATTTTTTTATACTATCGTAAGTAGCTTTCCGGTGTTTTTCATATAATTATTTGTTTTTAATTATATACTGTAAATATTACTTGATACTGAAGTACTGTAATTAAGATGTAATACGCGAATAATAAAAATAATTATAAGTTATATAAATATAAACATTTGTCTTTATATTCACCCATCTCAACAGAGATATCAACATATAATATATTATTTATTTGCATTTGTTGAAATACGACAAATTTGTAGATATGTGAAGATATATAATGAGTTGCTTCTACAACTTACTTTACAGTTGGTTTTGGATAATAAATATTCCGTTTCTATTTCTTAAATAATACATTAGTATGTGATCGCAATATTTACCTAGTAAATATAGTTAAAGTACGCGTGTATTTTATATGCTCTTAGATGCTTACGTATACCAACTCCCCAAATGTACACTATCATTTATAATTATTTAATGGAAAAAATGATACATTATTGATTTATTGAGTCGACGATAATTATGGGCATCGGCAGAGCGGTTGATCGAGCGGAAAAGAAAAATGCGTATTAGAGGGGGAAGTTTAAAAAATAAACTATGACGGATTAAATCATGGAATTTGAGCCAATCTCTCCTATTAACAACTATACACAATAGACAACATACTTGAAATCGGTTATAAAGATAGCATAAATATCGAAAAGCAACGTCTGGATCTCAGGAATGATTATATATGATCATCTCCAAACTCCAATTGTAGTAAACTACAGGGGTGCAGAATATACCCGATCGCGCGAACGAGGTTCGGGGGAAATTTTCAACATTTTGGGGAAATCTGAGCACAAAAAAAAAAAAAAAAAAAAAATTGAAAAAAGAAAAGAATTTTTTTTTTTTTTTTCAGACAAGAAATAGTATATTGTGATGTTTCTCTCCAAACTAAACACAATCTAAAAAAATAATTATTGTTTTGAATAAAGATTTTTCCTGGAAAGAATTTATATTGAAATAGGCCTAAATTGTACTAGTTTATAATTGGGAACTGAACACAGGAACATCATTCAAGGGAACATGGAGGTCAATTTTTGTTTACAGAACTAAAAATGTTATGAAATTTAAAATTTGCTTATAATTTAAGCTTTTAGTAGTTAAAAAATCAAAAATTTCGGTCAAGGTTGCCAAACCTTTGACATTGACCCATGTTTTGAACATAAAGAAACTTGAAAAATGTGAATATTATCGCAAGAGTTTTGTTATATTTTACGCTAAAAAGTTGGGGAAATTTCCCCATGTTCTGGGGAAATTTTGGATTTCAGGAATATTCTGCACCCCTGGTAAACTATAGCAATTTTAATCTCTTTACCTTTATTTTCGAACCACATTTAATAGCATTTCAAAAACATACCCTTTTTTGTTTCGAAATTTAGGAATAGAAATATAAGAAAAAATAATGTATTATTGCTGTCATTATATATGTTGAGATTTTTCATATATTATTACTAAACACCATAGACTATTAGAAACAAAACTAAGAATGAATGTGACATTTACCTACTATTTTTCTTCCTTTTCAGTACGAATTTTACGAAAAAGAAGAAGTAAGCATAAAACGAGGAAGGTGCGATTCCGTTTCCTACATGTATGATCCTGCCAGTTGGTATTGGTATACAACACATTACGGACTACCACCAAGTAGGCCCTGGTCACCTGTATCAACGAAAGAGTGCAGACTGCAAGGCACGACTAAAGACAGGTCAGTTTATGTATGGTATTTATTGGCCTAATTGCACCTTCACTTTTTCGAAGTGAGAAAGTTTATTTATTTCAATTTGGGAGTATAGAGTTATAACTGATAATCTTATTGATGATAGAAATAGAGATACTGAACTGGTCATGTTGACCGTTTAATGTAAGGAGATGTCATCATTCTGTCATATTATTTGCAACGTTAGATTAAAAAATTATGATAGCCTACTTAAAACAGTTACTCTTTTCGAAATTTGAATTTTTCGTTAAATACGTTTTTTTTTATAACTTCATCATGTTACTATATAGACAACGAAAGAGCAAAGTGAATGCGACCTTTTCCATGTAAAACCGGTTAGGTTTGGTAGCTACAAGAAATAATTGCTGTCCTCCCCTCGTTCTTCCTCCCTCCTCACCACATCTCTCGCACTCTTTCAACAGATTTTTTTTTTTTTTTTCATTGCTTTTTCTTTTTTCTTCACTCAACGCTTCACAGATTACAATATTTAGGTATATTTTATATACAACATTTACCTCCCACCTGAACTATTTTCGTTCTGCAACGGTAGCTGAGTAATAATAATTGATATATTCCACTCTTGTGTTCATGTGCAATTAATTTTTTTTGTTATCATATCCTTTAAGCTGCATTACATTTCTACATCTTGTCAGCAGTCCGTAATTTTTGTGCCAGTGGATAAACCTATTTATAGATTTTAAGCTTGTAATTTTGTATAATCTGACGTGTTTGAAGTGGATAATCTGTTTGATTACACGGCAAACACGGGGAACGAGAAAAATATTAGTTTTTGTTAGAGTGATATTCTAATATGACTCTAACAAAGACTAATATATTTCTTTTTCTCTTTCCTTGATTATTTTGTTTTCCATTATATGAAGAGTTTTTATCGAGAATAAGTTATAGACTTATAATTATGGAAAGGCAAGAATATACAATTTAGGTAGTTCAAATACTGAAAAATAATAATAATAATAATAATACTCACAGTGCTTTCACATCATAACAGATTTAAAGCAGACTAAAAATACAAACGAATATATTTTGTTTTGATACTAAACTTGTAGTAAATTGATACATTCATCTTTAATTTCTTATAGTCTGCTAGTATCGCACGAAACAATATCGTTAATCTTGTTAAAAGTTCAATAACTGCATAAGACTATGCTACTGTATAGGTACATTTGTACCTCTCTATTACTTTGTTGTAAATACTAATTGTGAAGATCTTCCGTTCCTAAGTTCACCAGAATAAAATTGATTGAAAGGAATATTCATTTTTCGATTAAATTATTAACCCTCTGAGTTCTACTCTTCGCTTTTTGTAGTTTCTTTTTATTTTCGACCATCACTGAAGAATAATGTATAAAGAAAAATATTTCCAATAACTACGAAATATTTTTTTTCAGAACATAATTTTTCGCTTCACTTGTTTCGACTACGAGACTGGGAAACGACATATTTCAATGTCATTCTCTGATCAGGCGTTTTTTATGCTTTTTTTGGGTAGCATCCTTCCCCCAACAAACACTCAAAATTCTACTACTCTGTAAGGGTTTCAAGTAATTATTAATTTGAAAAGACTCAGTTTATATTAATCATTCTGTTTGTACAGGCGCGGATTTGAGGGGGGCGGGCGTCTGCGCGAGCCCCTCCCTTAGGAATATTTTGTACAAAATTTAAGGAAAAACAGTTTGAAAAACAAATAAAAATGGTTAAAATTTCATAAAAATGACCATTTTTAATGAAAATTTCCGGATATTATAACATTTTCTCGAATATGATTCTCTTATGCTTAAATTTGCTGCTCTTTGAAATGAATTTTGAGCTCGGGCTTTGCCCTCGCTAAATGCTTTCCTATGAGGCTGTCACCCCAAACAAAATATACACCAGCTTTGCTGTAAGTTTTGGAATAGTATATATAGTAATCTGGGCCCCTCCCTTAAACCAAGTTTAAATCCGCTCCTGTGTTTGTATTTGGAATGTTTAATAGAAAGCAAAGACAAGTAAATATAAATTACATAGTAAATTCATTAGAACATACGTTGGTTGACTATACAACTGTAGGAATAAACACGATTTATATTTTTCATATTATCTGCTCTTTCTCCGTGATATTGAAGACAAGATAGTCAGACATTAATAAATGGCATAGTATCAGTACACAAGTGATTTTAGTCACTCCCTGATAATTGTGCAAATTATTATTTGTTATGCTTATCTTCTTAATAGTTATTATTGGAAATGTGGGTTCTGTTGCTTTTTATTGTAGATAATAATTAAATCGGATGCTACACCAATCACCAGATCATTTGCATTTTAACTGCGTTGATATTTGTTATTTTGCTTATGTTAATATTCCATAAATAAATATGACTGAAATTAATATCAATCATATTGTTAACCTACGTGTATTAGAATATTAAATGAAGGTCAATTTATTTATGTATTATCATATCCCCATTGTTGCAAACAAAATTAAGTTATAGGAAATTAAAGATACAGGGATAATTATATAAAAAAAATCAGGTGTCGGCGTGTCTGGTTTGGTCAATTCAGGTTAGGTTACGACAAAGTGGAAGTCAGTAGTCGGATGTTTTAAATGAAATTTAAATAATATAAACTGCGAAATTCAGGAATAAATCACTTCAAAATTCCTTAATAACGACAGGATGATCCATTTAGTCCAATGTATAAATGTTCTGGTATAGTATTCAGCATATCGATTAAAATAATGTTATCTTGGATTGCCCCATTGTTATTTTTATTCTCTCCTTTTGAGATTGTAATTTTTAAGATTATTTTTCTTTCTTCTATTCGCAATTTCTCAAGTCACTGTTTTATCAATCACAATTCGCACTAACAGATTGCTGCGTTAGCATGGATAGTTAAAAATATATTTGCAAACATAACACTAGTGTAACTTATAATTACTATACCAAGAGTTCTATATCCGATTATAGCGATATTATGTTATGTAAATAAACTGCGAGAAATGAGTGGGAATATAAAATGCGTTGTAAAATAATAAGAAGTTTCACTGATTGCGACTGGAAAGTTGAGGAGGTTCACCAAATTTTCATATAAATAGAAGGAGGGAGCAATAATTAGGGATTGGAAGTTATATATACAGGGTTAGAGGGCTGCTAGAAAAATCTTGCATGTCATGGCTCCGGTAGAGTAGGCGCCATAGGCGTGAAATTTGTAGTAGTCATGGCTCTGATGAAGATATATACCCTCTTAAGATTATAATATTTTAAGACGCATTTCTTTTATCATCGCTTTATTCGCTTCATTAATGCTTTGAAATGACTCGATTATCAAATTTCATTATTTTCCATTTGGGAAATTCGAAACTTTTGTGTACGTTAAATGTTTCTTTCGTAATGTAAATGTGATTTTTAAATCGAATTGCGTTGGTGGGTGTTAAAATGTTTTTTTCTTTACTATGTAGTGAAAATATTTGTGTTGACGAAAATGGAGGGATTATTAAATATTCTACATATTATGAAAATCTATGACGCAATAGAGCGCTCTTATTGGCATTTTTCTTTTTTTCTGAATACTCTGCTCAATAAAATGGAAAATTATCACCCTGTATATAGTTTATATTTATATATATTTTTAAATTCTTTAATTAATATTGAAGCCCATTTGATTGAAAATATTGTTGTAACTGACAAGAAATAGCATTGAATACTTGCAAACTGTATTTAGACCTAGGTGACATAAACTAATTTCCCTTCTTGCTAAAACTGATTTTTAAATTTGTTTAATTTTCAGCCTGCCCAGTCAACCCGTCCTACCAGGCCACTCCTTTCAGAATACTGTGAGTCCTCCACCAGTACTAGTTAATCCTGAAAGAGTGGTGCCTTTAGAGGATTCACAAAGGTTTGAACAATCTTACCAACCAAATGTGGCTTTAGCACCTCTTCAACTTCAGAAAGCAAGACTAAACAATGACACAAAACCAGTAAGTATGCTGTATGTAATTTATCTTTCCTCACACTATTGGAATGGGAGGGGTTTCCATGTCATCAAAAGACAGATCTGTACCAAATGAGAGATATCATCTATATTACATTCGTATTGTTAATCTTCCTTTGATTTAGGAGTGTAGTACAATGATTAATGAATTTTGTACATTATGGGATGATAATGGTAAATGTTATAGGATGTCACTGTATATGGTGGAGATGTCATCATTATAGGTTTAGTAGTTTGTAGATTGACAGTAATTCAGATAAGAAAGCAGAACAGTAAATCATTATTATTTAAAAATCATACTGAGCAATTCTTTTTATTTATATTGGACTAGAATGTTATGATATACAATAAGTGGGGAATATAAGTTTTTGGAAAGAACAGTTTGAGAGAAGAATGATTGAAACTTCTAAATGTGCACTAAAAAATAGTAACTTAGGTTCAGAATAGACTATTAAGTTAATTTATTAACAACTTTGAAGACTGGTTTAAGCAGCCTATATCTATAATGGGTTTACTTCACTGTATCAAAAATGAAAATTTGAGAATGGATAAGCTTCAGAAATGAAGATTTCAGAATGAACTCGCCATTTCATTTGTTCAGAAAAGTGCAACTATGCAAGAATATGCAACAGGCATACCTCTCAAATCCACCTGTCTGCTTCGTACTGTAAATTCTCTTACTTTAGTATTATTACTATTATAATAATAAATAATGTTACGTTTGTAATCCATACATACAGCAACAATCTATATTCTCGCACATTTTGTAAGGTATACTTCCCCCCTTTTCTTCGGGATCTTAATCATGTACATTCCCCGTAGTTGTAGGGTAGGGTACATCTTTTGAACATTCATTTGTACATGTAAGCATGATGTTGTGTTGTATATAAGCACGCCTCTTTTTACCTGTGTGGGATGTTGTAGCCTACTTTAAAGAGCGAACTAGAGAAATAGAGAGAGAGAGAGAAGGAGCTTATTTTTAGTCTGGAATTAATAGCAGTACAGTATTCACCGTTTCTAGGCAGGCAGTCAGCAGGGCTAAATGAAATATTTTAGCTATCGTTGAAGGGAGAAATACAAACTGTGTTGCTGTGGAAAGCAAAATATGAATTCGATAACGTACGGTCTTTTATGGTGGCGTATTGTTTTTTTTTTTGGGGGGGGGGGCGAAAATATTTCACTTACAGTACCTGTAGTATTATAATAGGATTTATGCTCGTTATGACTATGTCATTATTCCCGCTATTATACTTTTTATTTTGTTTTAATACTCTAGTTTTGTTTTTATAGTTGTCTTTATATCAAACAACTTCAGTGTCCGAGAATGTATTATGTAGGAATGAGATAAGAATACATCACACTCTTTGTACAAATAAAGTAGTCAATACAAAATACTGATCAAAGTTCCTAATACGTTAACCATAGAAGTTTTTAATTTATCATACGCAGTCGTATTTACGTGTACATTTGCCATTTACTACGGTGTCAAAAATATTGATTTTTTTATTTGCCTTAAAAAAAATACTACCCTTGAGAACCTCAGGTAAACTTGAGATTTGAACACTGTCAATATATTAGTTATTTAATTAGTTCATAAAATATCGATTAAAAGTAAATGTACACTTACAGACTCAAAAGGTAATTTCATACACATATTCAGTCTGAAATATTACTAATTTGAATTTTCACATCTCTGAATCAGAATGTTCCTTCCACTGTTTCTTTTCTTTTGTTTTTAATCAGCAGTCCCTTATTAATGTGGCGCTGTGGCCCAAGTTCTTTTTCATTTCAGAGTTTATAATCTTATACTTTTTTTAAACCTCCAAATTCCGTTATAAAACTAAAAACTTACGGATATCGTGTTCTATAGTTTAAAATTTACGAGAATTCAATACTGTTGAAAAATCGTATTTCGTGTAGATGCAAAAGGAAACTCGTTTATACAGCTTTCTCTCTCCAAAGAATATTTGGTATGCCAAGTATTTACTCTACACGTAAAAGAAGCGCTGTGGGACTTCTGTTACTTATTGCGTCGTATATGTGTAGACAATAACGTTGCTTTTAAATATTTTGGTTGGGAAAATTTTCTGCTCTTTCAATTTTTTTAATGCTTTCTTCAAAACGGCAGCACATTTTAGAAGCCCCTTCTCTTATCGGTTTAATTAGCGTGTGCGTTTCAGCACAACGTTTTCTTGTTCGTGTTATTGTACTGCAAAATAATAGACCGACAAACAGCTTGATGAGGAAAGTAGTTGCCTTTGTGAATTATTATTATTCACAAGTAACACTGGATGAAAGTAGAAAAACTGGAGAGAATATATAAACACGAAAATATTATTTTTAATTTCATAAACACAGTTGCATAATACAATTCTTGATTCAAGGTGTAATAATGGTAGCAAAAAAGATCAAAATATTGTTTCCGAAGAAAGAAAACAATAATTATATTAGCTGTAATACAATATATCAAACGGAAAGTGGAGTACTTCTGGATTCATTATTTTAATATAAAATGAAGAGACGAGTCGAGATTTGTGACTGAGAATTATATTCTCATTTCTCCTTGTTGTGCAGTTTAGTACTTGTGTACTGTTGCAAGTTGCAAGTGTACTGTTGCAAGTGTGCTTCCCAAATTATATTTGTTCACTGTGTCCTGTTAATTACTATTTGTTCTACTTACGCATAATACTAATGGTTAATTTATACTTAATAAAAATAAACGGTTGGTCTGAGTTCTAAGTTAGTTTTCTAATAAAATAGTATTACAGTTCGTCAGTACCATAGTTTGTGTTTTATGTTTTAAAAACTTCATAATTCTCAGGTCAAAGCTTCATAATTATGATAGATCTCAATAAAATAATACCAAGTTCTTCTTTTATATATGCGTTATTTAACACTCTTCTTTTTTATTTTTCTCTTTGCAAGAAAATACAGAACTGTAAACATCATAAATTATTAGAGATTTTTATAATCTACTTGGTTATTTTCATTTTTCTTAGGTTCCCTGTTAGCTATTACGTTAGTTACCATAATAAATTTCCAAGCAAAAAAAAAAACAAATAATTTCTGTATTTATATCAAGACCAGAAGTACATATATTTTGATACACGGCGCCAAAACACTCGAAATAAATATGCTGAAGACAAACAAGCTCTTATCGGCTCTCAAAATGACTTGGAGATTACTGTAGGATATTATCTCTGTTTTTGTAATATCTCGTGGTGAATGTACATGATTATATTTCACCTTTGACAGACAAGGAAAACAACCTCATTTGATATGTTTATTCGATTGCTCTAAAGAGACAAGATTACGTGATACAATTTATACAAGTTATTTTAAAGTATAATTATCAGCAGTAAACTTGATTCATAAATATTTACATTACCTGGCTGTATTCATCATGAGCTATTCTACATGAATGATGTTTTCATAAATATATTCATTTGCACTGTAGTATGAAATGGATTCTTTTTATGCTGCCCATAAATGTAAAAAGGTCATGAAACTGAGTTACGACCTGAAAGCTTTCTTTGTTTCTAAATCTTTTGAAAAATAATATGTATTGGTACAACTATCTCGTCTATCACACTTCGGCGTAGGATATTTTCAATCTCTCTTTAGAGTCATGAAGTTTCGTTATAATGAAAAGTTTCTAATCATTTTCCATAGTATTATCTCGGTAAAGATGTGCTTTCAATGTTTCATACATTTTCTTTAATCAGTGCTGTTGGTGGTCTAAGATAACGATTTTAGTAAGTGCTTGATGGGAATTTGTAAGTTTGGGAGCAACTAGGGAAAAAGGGAAATTCTTGGTTTTATAAATTATGTTTTAAATATCAGGATTTCATTGCACCAAAAAATAAAAAAAGGTGGCATAAAATAGTACACCAACCTTTGGAACAAATTCTATAGCATGGCAGTCGATACGAAAACTATCATTTTCCTCATGAAAGTAAATTATATCGCAAGATTTGCAACACGAATAATTCCCCTCAAATCTTCCTAATGTTAAAACTGAACTTTACATTAAACTTTAATTTTGTTTCACTTTTAAAACGCATCTCCTCTACTCAAAACTACTGTAAAAGATACATTTGTAGAATGATGTTTTCCTTTGAAACCTGAAAGTTGCTTTTTCGTCTATTGTGAATTTTCACTGACGCTGTCTGATGCAACTTTTTACGTTTACTCTTGTTGTAAGATATTCTAAAGTTGTGGAGACGAAATACTAACATCTTTTATTCTCTTGGTGCAGGTCAAAGAAATTCCAAGAAAAAGAACAGAATCAGCAAGCAACGTCAATTTGATAAGAGTTTCGTCGCCCAACAAACTGAATGAAAGAGCAGAAACAATCAGGAAGAAAACTCAAGATAGCCCCAAGACGAAAGAAGAAGTGGGAGGAAATGCTGAATTCGAACTTTTCTCAGATACTGACGACTCAGAAGTCAATGAAGGTAAGAAAAATAATAAACATATAGGTCATATTTATTATTAATGTGGTATGAGTGTTTGTTTAAAATATTGTCGTTTTAGTACAATGAACTTTCGTGCAATTCACAAATTGCAACAGATGCATTTCAAGCGACTAAGTTTATTTAGTTTAATTAACTTTTCATTATGCTTTCATATAATGTAGTAACATACAAAAGGTAATATTGTGGTCTTCAATTGTTTGGTCCTATTTAATTTTTTTCAGCGTAGCTGTATAACTGAGCGTAGAAAAGTTTAGCTGAAAATTTGCGATGCAGAACCTGTCTGTTGTATAAACTTTTTGTGTTAACAAGTAGTGAATAGGAAAATTGTTTTCGTGTGTGATGTTTTGTAGTTCGTTGAAGTTAGCACTGGCGTAGGAAAATACGTTTAGTACTTTATTTTGTTGGTGTTGACTGATGAGCACCACGCCTTTTTTTATCGTTTGCTTTCCAATCTTCATAAATTGGAAGCTCTTAGTTGAAAACGTGAAGAGCGATGCCCTTTCGACGCGGTATATAGAACTATATACAAGGAACAAGGTTCAAACTTAATTGGGGATGCATTTTTAAAATCGGGCATTACATTACTCCATACCATTTGCAGGTTGAGATTTAGTAGGGATGTGAAATTAAATCAATTCCGCTCAATTTATCTTCTACTTGCTTGGGATGATAGGATTATTGATATTTCCTAATAGTCTGAGGGTAAAGTTAGTAGCAGAAGGTCGGAAAACTCCTCTCGTCAGTTCTCGGAAGTTTCTGGTTCGATCAATATCAGACCATGTTCCGAAAAATCTAGTGTTAGAGATGGTACGATTTATTATCAATTACGATTTTATATACCTTGGAATTGATTTTTATGATAATTCTTACTGTAATTCTTTAATTGAAGTCGTTCTTTAACTTGAATATAACAGCAAAATTAATTTTCTCTTTCAAATCAAATATATTTCTTTTTTTTTTTTTTTTTTTTTTTTTTTTTTTT
>JAQIWE010001795.1:0-14694 GCA_034698565.1 Campodea plusiochaeta
CCACACACCAAAGATACTAATACCCACTCATTCCTGAAGATTATAATCTCTCAATGTATCAGATAATAAGCTCTGTAGTCTGTACAATGTTTGTGGGCCGCAGCAAACAAAAACAAGTAGCTAAGAAGCTATTATTATTATTATTAATGTAAAGTAAGTCGGTTTAATTTATTTATATTTATATTTCTTTGCATTCTCTAATTATTATTTAAATTCATTGAGTGTTTTTGCTGCCTTGGTTCTGAGAGCCCTACTTTCAATTTTGAGATAACGAAAAAGCCCGAGGAGAATTACACCTCAGGATGAACGCAGGTTACCAAAAAGAGACTAAAATAATATACTATAAGTGCCAGTATATCGAGGTGTACGAGGGAAGTGACAATGTGGATGAGTCTCGTACAAATGTTTGAGATTCACCAGTGAATCTTGGTGAATCTTTTACGGGGAAATCACAAACGTTGTCATTGTGAAGCACGGTGAATCTGTGTGAATCAGAGTGAATCATAGTGAATCTCAGTGAATATGTGAATCTCGTACGCTTCAAAAGGGATCGTCGATCCCCCCCGGTGGTGTATTTTTCTGAACAACCATTATTATACTCCAAGGAACAAATTTAGAAAATATTTTTCTAAACAAATTTCCATGATTGTTTATGTACTGTATGTTTGTTGTCACTACGAGCATTTTATTTCGCCTCATAGCAATTAAAGATTTTTCTGGTAGTTTGTCAATTTACTTTGGTAAACAAAGTATGTAAATAAATATATGTTTTCTCTATAGCAGTTCCCTCAAATATTTGTTCTTCCTATTATAATTTATCTCAATTCTAACATTTAGAACTTTGGATATATAATTTCTAATATTATAATACGTCTTTATGTTTATTCTTCCTATAGATATGAATGAAGATTTTCAGATTCAAGATGTAGATGAGAAGAAAATTAAGACGTTTGAAGATTTATCAGAAGTTATAAAACCAGAAGGCAGATGGCAGTATCAAATATTAATATTACTTATAATTCAAGAAGTTATTGGCTGTTCTGCTAATTCTAATTACATCTTTTACACTGGTGTACCAACCTACTATTGTACTGTACCAGAATTGGAAAAAGCAAATTGGTCGATATCCGAAATTCAAAATGTCATTGGAGCCAAGTAAGAGATTTACATAAATTGGGATAATTTAGTGGATATAAGTTTTGAAATTAACAAGCAAATAATATACTAGTGTTTGGGTACTGGCTGACTGTAGAATGAAATTGCTACGGGATGTTACTGGGTTCTGTTTAACTTCGATTCTCTTTCACTCTGTACAAGTTATTCAATAAATAAATAATAAATAAATCTCACCGGGTCTCTTTTGGTATTCGTTTGACATTTAAAAAAAAAATAACAATGAAAAAGTTCTATGCGCCTTTATTAGGTATGATACTACCTTTATATAATTGATTTTAAATGTATAAGAAATTGGGCAATAATTCCCGAGTGAAAGAATAACCAGTATCATGGCAAGGCAATAATCTCAAAAAATATGTAGTTAAACTATCAACACATGTGATAATTAACTTCTTCTAGGAGGAACTCAAAATTTTTGAATATAAGGAACTCACTTTTTTTTAATATGAAATTGAATTTCAGAATTGATATTACACACTATTTCTAGTTCCAGTGATCAGTGTACCACGTATGATCTTAATTATGGGGCCATTGCTTCAGGACTTAATGATACTAATGAAGTAACAAATAGAACAATACCATGTACACATTGGAAGTTTCTTCCAAATGAATATTATGGATACACAGCTGTTACTGAAGTAAGGAAGAGTTTTTAAATAAATAAGAATGTTTTATATTTAATGTCTTTTGTATATTTTATTTAATGATAATTATCTTCATAATATATTTCTGATTTTTTTACGATAAAGATAAAAAAAATATAATAATAATAATTTACAGAGATCCCTAAAAATATCTTTTTACTTGTTTTTTTGTTTAATAAGTCTATTTAGTTTAATATAAGCTTACTACGTAATCTCCTTTTTGAGAGAAATATACCCATTAAAGAAAAACTTATTTTGACCTACGATAAAAATATACTCTCTAAAAGCCTTGGAGTAAACTCGAACTCGTAGCGAGGAATAACTTATTGTTTACTCCTATAGGCAAAACATTTATTCCATTGGAGAAAAAAATTGCAGATGATTTAAGACTATTGGAGTACGTTCTAATGCAACTCCAATGGAGTAACGTGTGAGCATGGTAAAATGAAGAAAATCTGAAGAAGAAATTAAAGAAGTTTGAAGATTCTTTAAAAAACGCAGTAAATTAATATTGCCATATTCTTAGATGAATTTTCGTTCTGGAAATTTGATTATCCCATTTCTACTGCAAAACATTTTAAATTAAAATTAACAAATAAAAAAAACATTATCAAGATGTATACCATTACCTCTGATTTATTCCGTTAAATAAAATTAATATAAAACATTTTAACGGAACAAAATGAACAGTTTCCGTTAAAAAAACACTAATGGAATAAAGGTTAATTCATTAAAAATGTAATGTCTTAATAATCTTAGAATTTCTGATTACGAAAAAGCATTCTTTTGAATTAAATGACCTGAAAATTAAAAACACACGCGTGGCTCACACAACTGTAACATGAGCTGTCAACAATTTCATTTATTAAATTGTAAATATCTGATAAACTTAATATGATTTACGTCATCGGAACTGTTCGGTGGGAACAAGGATATTTTCTAAGATTAAATTATGTAAAACTGGTTAACATAGTGGTTCAACAATTGTGAATGTTTTGAATATTTCTTCAGCTGTGGATCAGAGAGTATAATGACGTCATAAGATTGGATCATTTATAAATTCTCCTGTACCGTATCATATACCTCACTAAGTAATCAAATTACTCTAATAAATAGTTATTTTTTTATAAGTTTGAAAGATTAGTATACTTTTGTAACTATAAACCTGTCATTTTTCCAGCGGGAAGCCATCTTTTCCAACACACATATCCCGTTTTACTTTCTTTGTTCTCTATTGTACTCGCTTTCCCAAGAGACAGATATTAGCTGTGTTGGATACCCCTTTAATACCCCCGTTATTAATTTTATTGATATACTATCAAGAAAAAGTTAAAAAAATCTGAATTCAGCAATTCATTATTTATTAAAATTCATTCAATTTTCCATATGTGTAATATTATTATGTTTACATGTACAACATTAATTTTGAAACAGCAATTTTTTATTATCAACAAAATATTAATCACGCACTTTCACAATAATTATTTAATCAGCTATATTTTATACGACTGATATCGCATTCTTACGTTATCGTGCTGAAAATTAAATGAAATCTTATTCAATATCAGAAATAATAAAAGTAAGCTCGTGTGACATGAACTAGAAACTCTGTATTATACTGGAATTATACGCAATTTTACACAACTTTCTTAATACTTTACTTGTTGACTTAGGTAATGGTTTTATTGATCTACATTTTAGCGGTGTTTTCAAAAGTTGGTGCCAATAAGAACGGCATACAATAATATAAAATATGTGTCGAGTTATAAAATTTGAGATACGCCCTCCAAGAAAAAAAAATCCAATTATGTGAGTGAGCAAAAATTTAGAGATTGTTTGTGTTACTTACGCATTAGATTTGCAAATAATTATTATTAAGAAATATTACTCAACTAATACTATTTGAGACGGAAATTTAGTGATAATCTGTTTTCCGTTTTAGTCTGTTTTGTACGAAAGAAAACGAGTAGCGGGTACATTAGACTTAAGTTTAGTTAATATTGATATGCAAGATGTTAGATATAAATAATATTATTTAGTTCTAGGGCGAATGAGTCTCTTTTCTTTGAAAATTTATTTAACGTGTTTAAAACTCGGATTATTATTACAGTAGCGAGAAAATCACGCATTACTAAAACTCAGAGATTCAACGGCATCTTCAAATGATTCCATTATATTTATGTTCCAGAGTAAGCTTTATCCACAACAAGTTATGCAAGTATTTCGAGTTGGTCGTAAATGGACCTCTTTTAGACACTGCGAACACTCCCATTCCTATAGAAACAATAAGGAAATTATTTTTTTATCTCTTAATTAAAGTTATCATTTTACACTTCTATACAGAAGTGTATAAGAGCGCTTTGTCCGTCCGTCAGTCTGAGTGTTCAATTCAAACCGGTTAAATGTTGGAGATAAGTATAGGGAAGTACAGATGTACAGTATATAAGAAAAATTCTCAGAAAAATATTTCCAGTTGATTTTTTTTTATTTTCGACTAGCTTGATCGAAATTTCACAAATATCGAGTCGATAAATCCGATAACTCATAGAGATAGGCATAAAGAACCATACATTTATTCGACCGGCGATTTTACCCCCATTAAAAATGAATCAATTTTTTAAATCGGATTGAAGTTCGACAAAAATATCGACTTGATATATCCGACAATGCTTAGAGATGGGCATTGGGAAATAATTAATAATGCTGTACATTATAAATTCTTATTCAAACGACATTAAATTTAGAACCAGTTGGTATAAAGGTAACCCTTGCAATCATCAGCTAAATGCCTCCCAACTTGTTTATTCAGGAACATAATAATAATATTTTACACTATTTCACTATAAAATAAATAATAATATTTTACACTATTTCACTATAAAATAAATAATAATATTTTACACGTTTCTGCAACTATCACAACTAATATTTTTAAAAACATTCTCTGATTTATCTCAAAAATATATACAGCTGATATACTTTTTCAAAGCAAAGAATAAATAATATAAAAAATATATATATGATCTTTTCTTTGCTTTGCGTGTATCGAAACAATATGTCATATTATTCCCACATTATTATTTTTTATGCTTTTTAGATGCGACCTGCAGCGAATCGCAGAAAGTATCTATTGTCTTCGGTGTGTCCGTCTGTCGGTCTCTCGCTGCTCCTAAACAGCTTGAGGTATAGGGAAGTATATAGAAAAAATTCTCCGAAAAATTAATCCAGTTCACACTTTCATTTTCGAGTCGATCGATAAATGTTTGACGAATGTTGAGTCGAGAAATCGGAGGACAGTTTGATATAGGTTGAAGGAAGTATATACATATTCGAAGGGCGATTTTATCCCGATTCCAAAAATGTTCGATTTTTAAATTCGACGAATATCAAATCCATTAATATTTCACGAATGTCGAGTCGATATATCCAATAAAGGCCATATCTGCAGGTATAGGAAAGTATATAGTAAGAGTTCCCAGTAATAACTACCATGCCACTTTTTAATTTTCAAGTAGATCAATCGAACTTTGACCAATTTAGAATCGATGCTATTCCGATAATGGTTATAGACTGGTACAGGAAACTATAAAACAATAATTCGAAAGGCAATTTATTCCGCTTCTAAATTTTTTATGTCTCATTTTTTTAATGTTTTCATAAAAGCGCTGGTTTATATGGTCGCATCTTCATTAACTCTAACAGCGTTTAATTCTACTTGTTACTAATACGATAATTATTTTAATCATTATAACAAAAAAAACGTTTTATATATTATACTAAAAAAATTGTATACAGTCGGTTGCTTCGATTGGGCTCCAAACAGTGAAACACAGCAGCGCCGAGTACAACATTGAAAGCCATTTATGAATATAGAAATCAAATAAATCCATATTTGATCCAATTTCACAACAAATTACCTCCAACTATTTCAACAATTCGGACAATTTTGCACAACAATAATCTCAAAACAACTTACTGTCCTACAATTGACCACTTATTGCAACCAACAAGTTATAGAGTACTCTGATTCTTGTCAAGTCCTTATTATTGCAATGTGAAGGACGAACAAAAATCTGACTGGATGCAACAACTTTTTATTCGAGTCAGAAGTAGGACAAAAAGTGCAAGTTCATCTTTCAAAACTTACTTCGTGGAAATGAACGCGAAATAAGAATGATAAGTTCATATATGATAATGAGAGGAAATATATATTATTGTTCCTTCTTTTTAACCTGCGAGCTTCCGGAGATTTCTTTGTTATTGTTAAATTTCGCACTCGTAGATTATAATTATGATGTGTATAGTTTCATATTTTTGAATAGAAATGTTTTTTTTTACAAGAATTATTAGTATTCTCTGTGGATAAAGTGGTGGAATATTTTTTTTAAGTATACGAGAAAGTGTTGGAAGAAAATTTTCTGTGTCAATATTAAGAATGTGTTAGTTGGAATTAATTTATACGAATATGGAAAGGTTTTATGAACTAAACGTGCATAATTAAGATAATTTCTTTTTTCATTACTTTTATACAATAATGATGTAACAGGATTGTTTGCGAAAGAAAAATGATTTAAATCGAGAAATGTTTATAAAGGATTCTAATATAATTATATTTGAGAATGCATATTAAAAAATTTAAGAGAATTTACTCCAATTTAGAATAATTGAGAATTCCCATGTATATAAGGACAGCAAATGTTAATTAAACGGTTTATTATGTCTATTTTATTTAGAAAATGTCAATTTCTACAGAGTTTCATACGAGACGAGATCAAGGAGATCTCGATCTTGATCATTGTCTCACTCGAATAAGGATGTCTCGGCTCTGATGGTCTCTTTCATCTCGTCTCGTATTGCTTGTCTCGGTCTTTGTTAGACTTTCGAATTTTACGGTAATATTAAACCATACAAGTACAGATCTGCGAAAAATTCGCGTTAAGTACGAGTGATAAATGAATTCGCTAAATTTGTCATTTTTGAACGAAAACTGGGTAATTTTAAGATATATCCTTTAGAACTTGATATTTTTGGCATAAAATAATTAATAAATTAAATTACATAATTATCATCCTTGTGTATCAGAGATCAGATTGACTGATTTAACAAAAATATTCCGACATTTTTCTTTCTGGTACTGTACGAAAAGTTCAGTAGCCAACCTTTCCAGCACCTTACCATTTTAAAAGTAAGAGGCACGATCATCCTTTTATCATATTTTCCCACTTTCAGACATTTTAATTAAAAATCACAAAAATACAAATTTGGCGTCAATAGTCTTTTTGATGAAATCTCGAATTACAAGATAAACTTGAAATAACAAGTTTCTAAAGTAATACTTCACGTAATTTATGAAGTGCTGCATTGAAAACTAGTATTTAGATAATAATGTATCACAGATTTCACATTTTTTCGAGGTAAAAACGCGATTAAATAAGTATTACATCTATAGAAAAAAAATAAGTTAGCGTGATCTTAAGTACAGGGTTTTCCCCCCACGAACAAAAATCAGCAAGTAAATAATATGCAGAAAGGGCGTTGTAACGAATATATTTAAATATACGAGAAAGTATATTTTCTTAAAGGACGATTTTTTTATTCCTCTTTTATTTTTTCAAGTTCAAAAGCCAAGGTTTGACACGTGGTCCACTGTTGACAAATACTGGCGACATTGAAACTGGATAGTTTCGAAAGCGAGCAAAAAAGGAAGTAAAATAATATTATGGTAACTTCCGAGAATCACGTATCTCTAATGGTAATAAATCATGGAAGGAAGAGAATAATATAACATGATTGAAGATTTTGTTGGGAGAAAAATTATGCAATTGGTGCTTTTGAGCGTAAATAAAAGTTTCTAACTATAAAAAGTGTTCAAAACAATGATGGATTTAAGTCTTAAGTGTTTCATATAGGCGACAGCTTTCTTTTTGACATTACCAAAATTAGAAAACTCGAAGAAAATTATGTGTAAATTTTACTGTTTCCTTCACCAGTTTCGTAAGGTTCCTACACATTTTCATGATTTAATTTTGTTAAATTATCTTTAAAAGAAGTATAGTGATGGAATAAATTGATTGAATATTAAAAAAGATTTAGAATTGGATTCAGATTTAAAGATTTAAATGAAGCTAAATCATCTGCGAAATTATGTATACAGAAGAAGAATCTAGAGTTTCGCAGAACTTATAGAAAACATACTAAAGAAAACCGTTCCAAATTATTGACGTGTTGTTCCAGTCAATTATTACATAATATAGTACAAAATCCTTCAAAATTCAAAATCTGACAGTCGAGGTCTTCGATACTATGTACCATTATTCATAAGCTATCGTAGGACCAGGGGCGTAGCTACGAGTTTGGGGCCCTGGGACGACATGCTATTATGGAGCCCCTATACACAAAAAAATATTGCTAATTTTGTTAATGACTAAATAAAAACACTGTAATTGCTGAAAATGTGTTTCATGCAAAGAATTAGAAATTATTTTTAGTTTAGTAGTAGCGAGGGCGGAGCTTGAGCTCCCAAATTTTAACCTTTTTATGCAATAAACCTGCGATTTTGATCCATTTTTTAGTCTGAACAACTATTTTCTTGTATATTAATTTCTTGCTTTAATTTTTATAACTTTTTCTTCCTTGGTTCGGAGTCCCTTACATAAATATTTTCGCTGGGACCCCGGGGCAACGCCCCGACTGTCCTGGCGTAGTTACGCGCCTGTGTAAGACCGTAGTTCTCCATTGTTTTATCAGTACCTGATGAGACCTTGTTATTGAAATCGCGGTTGACCATTATCAATATTATTTTTACTACGAGAGACAGAGGTAAAGTAATGCAGTTTCCAAACTCTAACATGGATTAGTGTTACCTACTAGACCACAGCGTAGAGGTAAATATAACTTGTAAACATTGTGCTTTGACCAATGAAGGTCGTCAGACCACAGAGAGCTCTACAAGGTCTCATTTCTTTTTGGATGTACATCTAATGTCAATTTTATTCCACTGGGACATTCCAAAATTCTGGGTACCCATCAATCTTATAAATAAGGTAATAATAGCAAGGTCAATATGTAACCTTCATTTCAAAAGAAGAGGTTACTGGTTTTCAACAACAGACAGATTACGACATATTTTATTGTTTGTCTTATGTCATATACACAGAGATGATACGACTGTTTTATTGAGAAGAGAATGGGTTAATTCTTTAGGAATCACTTTGAGCTAACTCGAATAATAAAATAATTTATGTCGTGTAAAGCTACACTCTTTTTATGTCAGTATTTCTTGTTCTTTATTGTAGATAAATAACTCATACTTTTTAGATGCGACCTGCGGTGAAGCGCAGAAAGCATCTATTGTCCTCGGTATGTCTGTCTCGAGAAACAGCTCCTAAACTGCGAGAGATAGGTATGGGGAAGTAATGTATATAGAAAAAAATCCCACAAAAAATAATCCAGTTCACATGTTTATTTTGAGTCGATCGATCAAATTTTGACTAAAGTCTAGTCGAGAAATCCGATAACAGTTAGAGATAGATATAGGGAAATATATAACTATTCGAAGGGCGATTTTATCCTCATTCCAAAAATGATACCATTTTTAAAATTCGGCGAATATAGAATCGATCGAAATTTCAGAATTATATCGAGTAGATAAACTCAATAACGACTAAAGATAGGTATAGGGAAGTATATAGACAAAATTCTCAGAAAAATAATATAAGCTCATTTGTATTCTCGACTCGATCAATCCAAAAGGCGAATATCGAGTCGATAAATTCGATAACGGCACGAGATAGGTATAGGGAACCATATATTTATTCGAAGGCCGATTTTATCCTGATTACAAAAATGGTTCGATTTTTAAAATTCCACCAAAAAAATCAATCAATACTTCACGAATGTCAAGTCGATAATTATATCCAATAACGGCCACATCTATAGGTATAGGAAAGTGCACATAAAAAGTTCTCAGTAATATACTATCACACTACATTTAATTTTCGAGTCTAACTTTGACCAATATCGAATCGATAATATTTCTAACTGTTAGAGACAGGATAACTGTTAGAGACAGATATAGCAAATTATAAAACAACAAAGACAATTATTTCTGATTCTAAATACCGTAAGTGTCAATTTTATGTTTATTTTTTATGTTTTCATAAAAGCGTTGATCTATAATTATGGTCGCATCATTATTAACGCTAACAGCGTTTAATTCTACTTGTTAACTTTTACTTCGCTTACAATAGAAACATATTGCGGTATATGACTGTGTATAGATCTTTAAATATATCCCTTACCAAAATTTCAAACTAATTTCGGATTAAATTCCATCTCCCATATATATTTGTCCAATATAGTAAAGTGAAAAAGTAAACTAAAAATGTTGCTGATTTATTAGCTAAATTAATTCGATACCATTAATAAAGACTGATTATTTGGCAGGCATTGGATATTTTTTTCTACAAAAAATTTAACGAAATTAAAAGGTCCATAATAATTAATTTCTGTATAGTATAGTGGAACTTGTGAACTATAGAGCAATGTCGTTGTTTTTCTCCTAGTATAGATTTGAATGTGTTTGTAAACATTATAGAAATCTATCATGACCTCTTATGTAATACCGATAACATAACAAATTACGCAATTAAAAAGAACCGTTTCGCCAAAATCAACTGAATTGTTCCGCCGAATGAACTTTATATCACATCACATAATCAAACGGTAATTATCCAGTTATTAGATAATTATTTCTTGTAAACAAAATTTATTAAAAAAGCCCGCTTTCTTTTATTTGCAACCAGATATAAATTTTGGGACAGCGGTACTAAACCTTAGAAAAAGATATGAGTCATTTCATATTACAATAACTTTCACTAAAACTTTAAAATTTTAACACTTAACACTTTTACTTTCACTGGTAGTATACAGTGGCTTCCATAATACCATGTTATTCAAACGGACATAAAAAGTATCCTTTTGAAGGACAGTGTCGTAGCTAGGGGAAGAGAACGGCACAAGCATTTCAAAATTAGAATTAATCCTAAAATTATTCCCGGTAGATTTTAAGTAATATTCTTAATTTCTTATTTTTGATAATTTTATTTAAATATAGTGAAAAGAGTACTACTTTCTTCGTCAAATTCTTAATCTATTTTGTGTAAAAAATTAGAGAATGTATAAAATTATTATCATTTTACAGCTTCTTAGGAATGGTAATTAGATATATGTTCAAAACATAATTATATAAAGTAATTATTTAAATTAGAAACGTTTTTACAATTATTAAATATATTTCAGACATGTGTGAAATTCAACATTGTTTATGTAATAAAAGTATATTGTAACTAAAAGTGAAAGTTCAGAACCATTATTTTGTACGAGTAAAATATCTTCGAAATAAAAGTGTGAAGCGTAATAAAACCTTAAAAAGTGATACAGATAAATTCGTGAAGTATACTCTCAAAGATTATCACAGGAGAAGTATTTATTTGGAGTTATAGAGCAAAAAAAAGTACATTTTTAAAATACAGCACATTTTGAGAAAATATACTAAATAGAAAAGAAATAAAATAATAAATACCGGTAAATAAAAGTTTTTAATATCACATTCCTACTCTCTTCGTAAAATAATTCTAATTTTAAATGTGCAGTTTTTTTCAGTGGGAAGTTCCGTTTTCCCAAACACATGCTCGTTTCACTTTCTTTGTTCTCTATAGTACTCAAAGGGCCTTTAGTCTGTGTTGGAAAACTGGATCTCCCGCAAAAAAATAATGGACCTTTCAACTAAGTCGGATTTCAATTAATTATAGAAGAATTAGATCATTTAATTGATGAAATCAAATTTCGGTATACAAAAGAGCTATCCATTGCAATTCTTAATCTAAATATAAATTACAAAACCATAATCCCCCCAAATTCCTTTCTTTCTACGACACTGATGAAGGGTCTATTATGTGTACAACTTTCACTATCTTCCTTTTTGGCACCTCAATTCAGTTCAATTCAAAGAACGAAATTTCTCCATTTTGATTCTTATACATCACATGATGTATGGTAATTAACTATACTAAGAAATTTGCCACTGGAATTCACCCCTTCGGCTATAAAGAGAAATACAATATGTGATCGATTATAATAATTTTTTATTAAAGCAATAAAAAAATTGATTTTAAAATTTCTAAAGTGTTTCCAGTTTGTGTTTTAGTTGTACTTCTGATATGGTTTTGCTATTTATTTTAATATTTGAGTTATAAGTTAAAATTGGAATTCTTGATATGATATTTTTGGAGAGAAGAATAAAATTTGCTGATTATGATATGTACTTTTCATGTTTTATAACATCGACCAGGTTTATTTTTAGATTTTGGTTTCATGAAATATTATGAATCATAGTTCTGATACAATATCCTACAGAGTATGCTGTAAATAAATTAAAACTTAAATCTGAATAAAACAAATAAAAGCCAAGAACATTATTACAAACATTTTTCCTGATATTATTGGACATTTTTTACTATTTTACTTTTATTCTTGATTTTGCATGTCAATATAGTAAGTGAATAAGGGGTATAACCGGTACCAAAATCATACCGCAATATTACTCATCCCTGCTGAAACAATTTTTTTTTTTTCGAACTGCTCTAATTCTGACAGTTACTGATATCAAGCGTGTACAAGAAATTGTAAAAAACCTAGTTTTGTTAAAATGCAAATTCACAGAGGAATTTGCTAAATTCTAAGTGATATTTTATTTTAAAGTTAAAAGTAAACAATGAGTGACTTTCAATAAAACACTGATGATTAATAAATATTTTGGTCAGAAATGTTAATGTTAGAAAACTTTAGATTAAAATATTATTTTGTAAATCATCTTCATTATGAGAAATGACGCGACTTACACACTATGAAAAACATGTAATATTATTCTAATATGCTCGGTAACAATTTTTTAGTGTATTCCATTTTTCGTTTTAATTAAAACGTCATTCATTATATATTCTGATCTTGCAGAATTTGCTGTGCTGCAACAAAAGCGCCAATTAAAGCTACGGTACATCGTCAACTATGCATAATCCTTACTAAATGTGCTTTACCGCTAACTTTATTTGAACTTGGTTTTATATAAACGTAATTCTTGAACTGTGAAGAAAATCCGTAAGATCTTTTTTCTGCTGTCTTCCTAATTCACAATACTGTAATGGATTTTATATGATGTTCAGCAGAGCATAATTTTCTAGGTAGTCAAGATTTTAGCGATTGAAAAGAATCGCTTTTATTCAAAGTTGTTTTAAAGATGTTTACTTTCATTTTTCATTCATCTTTTATCATTTTTTGTAAGTTATTTTACGGTATTTCACAAAAGAGTTTAATTCATCATATTGGGCTGTGCTAACTGTATTAGGTTACTGTTATACATTTTGAGATGTTCAAAGATGAAAATATTAATTAATTTAGCTTGAACAGTTTTAATTATATTCAGTGACCGTATATATATCATAGATAATAATACTGTTTCATACAAAAAAGTCATTGTGTCAGTAGAATACAATATATTTAAGTCAATAAATCATTTAAAGCGATTTAAAGATAATAAATAAAAAATAGTTCAATGAACCAAAGACGTAACTATGCACATGGGGTTCCAAAAGCAAGCATGCTGTAAAGATACCCTCCCCAATCGAGTCCCAAACACTGGAAACTGCTGCAATTTAAAGAAAATGTATATTGCGTCTGGTCTACCGGTTGTACCATCGTAGTTTAGCTCCTACTGGGATATTCGAAAAAGTATTACTACTAATAACGAAAATAAAAAAAATGTTGACAGAATACCGTATACGGTACTGATATAAGAACAATGCTTTTTTTTCACACTGTAGTGTGTATGGTCACAATTACATCATAATGACTTAAATATTTACGGTGATAACATTTTCTGTAGTAATTGTCTTATTTTTCACCCGCCCATAATTATGCAGCTCCTATTATGTATGAAAGTTGTAAAATTTTGAAAGTGCATGGAATAAATTATGTAATTTTAAATATAAAAGAAATAACAACCTGTACAAATGGACTTGTAATGTAATATGAATATAAATTTCTTCGTAAGACTGTTTAATAAACTTCAGTTTATTTTTAAGCTTTTGGATTAGTCTCGTATATCGACTCTATTCAGATCGTTAAAAACTTCGTGAATTTAAAGTTTTTTTGTAAAAAGTTATTCGACTTGTAAATAACTTGTTTTTTCTCGTAAAGTACTCATGTTTGTTATTGACTCGTTAAACTCTCGTACAAATAAATATAGGATTGGTTTCTCTCTTGAGGTTCGATTTTCAGAGACTTAATGCGTGCCTTCTTCTCTGTATGCTAGTGTTATCTGCTAAAATGATAAAACAAAATTGTTAAATATGTCAAAAACAAGTAAATTTCTCATTATTAATGTAAATATCAAATGAAAATATACTATACTGATTGTTACAGGAATTAATTTAGACGAAACAGACGGATGGTTTAGTACCCTTATTGATACCCAAAAACGGAAGACTGTCTAGACCTATCAGTACGTATCACAAGATTGAAAGGATTGGGCAGACATTTTCAACAATTAAAAACAGACATGCTTACCAATTTAAAAGTATAACTCACATCTCACAACAGGAAAACTAAAAGGCCGTTTTTCCCTTCAGTCACCCCTTATTTTTTCTAATCGACAAAATGACAATGACGAAACGGCAAAAACAAACACACCAGACTTAGTGCCTTAGTCTCATACGCGAACAAACTCTAATATTTCTAAAACTATTATTATTTTAGACAAAACAACCCATGGACTCTTTACCTCTCTTAATATATATTATCAAAATAGTAGAGGACT
>JAQIWE010001796.1:0-14689 GCA_034698565.1 Campodea plusiochaeta
CACTCAACTGAACAGTGAATAAGACTGGCTAATCATGTCAGTCAGTAAGCTCATGTAATTTTAATTTGTTTTAATAAATTTCTGGCAAATCAGGTCTAAATTGTCGTCTCAGACGAATTAATTCATGCAGTGAAATTTTATTTGGGCGAACAGATTCTTTATGAAATCGAATTAAACGGATACCTTCTAGTGTTTGTACACGAGATAGGCCTAGCAACTGTTTCAAAGTTGAGAAAAATCCTACATAATAATATAAAAGCTTTTACATTCCCTTAGGAAACTGCAGAATGCACAATTATTGCTCAAAAAGTACTAAATCAATGTGGAATGTTTCACATTAGAATGAAGTTCTTCTCGGTAAATTATTAGTTCTCTGATATCATAAATAAAAATGTAATATACGTTGCGAATGAAAAATAGTCTTAATATTGCCGGAAGGAAATAACCACCATTTTTAATAAATTTGGTAACTTTAAAAAAGTTAAAATCCCGCTATAATTTTTTTTTATTAGTGCTTCAATTTGATTGCTTATTTTTATAAATCCGTTAAATATTTCAGATTTTATAGAGAGTTTGAAGGGTACCGCGCTATGTTGACCAACCTGTATAATTGCCTTTATTTTATAGAAAGTGATTAATTTTTTTTCAATAAGAAAAGAAAGTTCGTCCCACTGGAAAATCATCTCGCCCCTGCTCAGACCTGCTGAAGGGTTCAGGCGACGTAACTGATCCGATTAATTCAATTACAAACATGAAAATGCTATTATGTAGGAATAGTTATGGATAGAAAATTAGAAAATAAAGTTTGTGTGTAAAGTTTATGTGAATTTTGAATAATTTACAAAGAAACTATCAAACAATTGTGCAAATTTTTGCACCTCTAAAGGGCTTATATTCTTATTTTATCAGTATTTTTTGAAAATGGAACAGAGTGATTGTAAAGTCACTACAAATATTTGAAATAAATGGACTCATCAGTAACTTTATGCCGTACTAAAAGGTCATAAAATTATCAAAATGACAAACATTTTCATTATGAAAGACTTGTATTAATAATTATAACAAACTATTGAAGAACATGACAGCGCTGTTGAAGTATGTGATAACTCGAACGTTCAGTTTTGCAATTGCTGCAGATATAAATTTAATTGTTCATAGTTCTTAAACTGACATTAGTAACAATTTAGAGATTTTGGATTATGTACAATATTGCCAGTTTCATTTCTGCACTATGTAATAAGCAAAGGGAACATTGAACTTCGAATGATATATCTACAATTTTAACTTTATGCAGTGAGATACAGATTTCTGGTAAGTGTTTAATTATTAAAAAAATAGACGTAAATTTGGAAAAGTAAAAACATGAGTCTTAATGATTTTCATCAAAGAACTTGCATGCCAAATTTTATTACTGTACCTTCAAAATTAAGGTCTGATTCGGGGGTAACCCCAAGACTAAGAAGAACAAGGAAAAAATTTCTTATCTTAAAACCGCTCTAACTTCAGTAAATCCAAATGTAAAATTCTGTAAATTGGAGACATTGATTTAACCATCATTTTTAATGTGAACACCAATTGTGATCATTCTCACTTCATGAAAACAGAAGTTACAGCAATTTTCATTTGCAAGTTTTGCAATGTTATTTTTCCGTTGAAGCATACTATAAAGCACGCTACCGCGTGCTTTATGATAACAGATAAATCAATATTCATTATTTGTGGTTTCAAGTTGCGACTGTAAAAGATTCTCTCCAGTTGTAGTTTGTTGTTGTCCTGCTGATGACGTCATCTTCTCTGGTAAAAGATTCGTCTGTGATTTTTTACCTCTCATTCGATCCACGAAAGAATCCCAGATTAACCACATTCGACCTCGAAGTCCACGGTTCTGAGCCTGGATATCCTCTAACGAAAGTCCTGAAGTAGATATGAACATTAAATTAGTGAATCATTAAGTGTTATTTGAAATTTAAAACGAAAAAACATTTACGGGCTTCTCAATTTTAACATGGGGAGCAATCGCCCCCTCTGCTCAAGGAATCTTGTCTGACTATAAAACGAAAGTGTGATTATTTGGCGATCATTTTATATAATTAAAGTTTATCTGCAGAAGAGTCGTAATATTTATTGAGTTGTGGAAAAGAGATTAATAGACAACAATAAAGAATATGTATCTGTGGATGATCTTCTATACCAGATAATCAAACACATGAGTTTTGTAAATTTACATTATCTCCAAAATGAATTCCGGAAATATGAGAAGGCAGCACGAAATCAGCATTTTTTTAAGTTACCTGAATTAAAATGTATTGAGTCGTGCTGAAGTTTTTGAGCTCGATATTCAAATATCCTCCACTACTGACCCGCACGACACAACACCAAAGATCAAATTACTCTACTAATCTATAGCTGATGTTGATACCGGATTCGGTTATATGTTTTCGGTTTTCCGCACTATAATACACTAAATAGGAATTGAGGAATTTTTAAGCTGATGTTTTTATTTCTTATTTGAAACTTGTAACGTTCTATATAACATTATAATATAAACTTTCGTTTAAGTCGCCTTTCTAGTGTTTCCAATATCTTACGGACCTAAGCTAAATAGGTTATGTCTTCAAACTGTTTTGACAGGTAAACCCATTGTTGACCACTTGTTTAGGTGGTTCAAATTGTGTATTTTCTATACAATTCGCAGGCTGCGGGTCAAAGAAAACAAACAAGTCAACAAAGGATTATCAACTGCTGGAATGTCAGAAACAGCCTTGATGGGTTAAACGGTTTAGGTCCGTAAGATTTTGGATAAAGTAATATAGATCGAACAAACATGAAACATATATTTAAAATAGTAATATATTACAAAAAATCCAGTTTGCTACTACTGGGTAAAAAATATAAATATTTAATCTACTGAACACTTCCTGTTACATGGTGACATTTAGCATTACCATCATAGAACTAAGTAGTTCTTCGTCTATTGTTGATTCTTGAATTGATTGTCGTTGTTTGCCATGCTGGCCTTAAGAAGGAAGAGAAAGAAGGAGAATAAAATAAAGAGTATAGGCCTATATGAAAATAAATAAGAAACATATAGGAAAGATTAATAATAAGAAGAGGTGTTATAGCTTGCACCAAAGTAAATGGTAGTCGTATACTAAAAATGAACTGAGTATACTAGAAATAACATTCTATTAGTGTTTATTGGATGGACATATATTTCCGACACAAGCAGTTTAAATTTGTAAATTCAATTGGGCTGTGACGAAGATTAGTTGTAATTCGAAATATCAGCTCAATTCTCCGGTACAATACAATCAGGCAATGTAAATCATACGATACTCAATTCACCTTTAATATATTGTGAAGAATCATCCAGCACTTAAGCTTTAAAAACTATATTTGAATGTTATACTAAATTAAATTATTAGACGCTTGCAAAGGAATATATAAAAGAAATTATTTAACTGGCTACTTTGAATTGGAAAAATAAATTAAGAACAAGAAAATTTTCGGCTCAAGTGGAATTCGAATCCACGATCTCGGTCTATCCAGGACCGTGCTCTACCAACTGAGCTATTGAATCCGACAAATGTTTCTCATTCTTAAATTTTACATAATAGTTACTCACGGTCCTGGATAGACCGAGGTCGTAGGCTCTAGTCCCGCTTGATCCGAAATTTTTCTTGTTCTTAATTTATTTTTCCAATGCAAAGTAGTCTGCTGAATCATTTCATTTATAATATATGTGAGTAGTTGTGTTTTAATGTGCTTTCCATATTGAAACTATATGATATATAGGAAGTTAGGAACCAGCACTTATAAGTCGTATCTTCTATATCTGAAGAGTAACTTTATAATTAACTCGTTCTCTATACTTACTACATTTTCAATGAAATTTTAAAACTTGAGATTGTCTGACCGCAGCGTTTGGAAAATAACGAAAGAAGAGATTAGTAACAAAAAATTGAATAGCGCAATTACTCAAACCTTACGTTTTCACTTGCAAAATGATATATGTGTAAGTTGTTCACATATTCGTCTTTAAGAACCAGTTAATGGCATTGAAGTTGACTTTCTAAAACTAAATTTTATTATGAAATTAAATCACAATGAATAGATGTGTTGTATAGCTGTCAAAACTCTTATTGCTTATACTCTGGAACCATACAAAAGATCCATAGTGATGAGCAGTCAAATCTTCAATTTTAGTGATTTAATGGAAATTCATTTTGTATAATCATATCCCTGACTATATATATCAAAGAAATAATTGTTCAGAAACTGAGTTTGATGGCAAAATATTTGTGATTGAGATAATTAAGATTGGCATCTTTTTAATATTGATTTCACTTTATATTCTACCAAATTTTCATTTTCGTTATAGAAATTAGAAAGAAGGAAATCGACTTTAGACAGAGTAAAAAAAGTTTTCTGTTAAAATTCATTTTACTCCGCTGAAGTGATATTTGAAGATCTCTATAGAAATTGAAAGGATAGTATATAAGAAGTACGTAAAAAACCAAAAGCTGACGTTATACATACATTAAATTTGTTTCAAGCTGTTCACTACAATATAACAGACCTATATATCTGAATAGTTAAGCTAATACATTTTCCTTTTACTACATTTATACCTATATTAATTTCACTTGCTTTCCTATATGTTGGACTTGGACATGAACTGATAGATCCGTCAGCAACTGATAAGCCTTCAGATTGAGCTAAACTTTCAGTATCAGATTTGAAGTCACATCGCACACGATCCAGGGCTGAAAGGGAAAATGAGAAAAAATGTTCATTATTCTTTCAGTATATTATTATTATGATACTGAAATGTATAACTTTTTTCCTCTATTATGTATAAATATGATCGTGGATACTTGGAAAGGTGTAAAGATAAAGCAAATTCGGACTGCCGGAACAAATTATTAGAAGTATATATATGGAAAAGGCATTCCGTATTGACCCTGTGAAGCAGACATCACCTGGTCGAATGTTACACAAATGACGGATTTCGAGGGGTGACTAGTATAGAATAAAAAGTGAAAAACTGAAAATGTAACAGAAAGTCAAGTTTGGGAGAAAACATAATACAATAAACAACAATTACTTCTGGTTAAGTATCTAGTAACTTTTAGGTCTTACACAAATGGAGAAATTTGCTTCAAGAAAGGGGAAATACCCCCATTCAGTGCCCTCTTCATATTAACTTCTAATGTCTAATCTCCTTGGAAAACATATCTTATAAAGTTGTCAGAGTTGGAATGGCAGTTTGGGTCAACATCTCAGTTTGGGTTATGGGTCACTCATGGTCCAAGTAGCATAAACATATAACTCATTGGGTCATGGGTTAAAATATATTTAACACATTACATCTCTGACTGGCAGTTCTTATAGAAAAGTATAAAAGATAATGTTTCAGGGCAGAAAACAAAAGGTTCAAAGGGCAGCTCCGGAATGTAAAAGATAATTATACGTATTTGACACATGGTTTTTAAATATATTTTCTTCATTCTGTAAGTTGCCTTCTTATTGTTAACAGCCAGCATCATTATTATTTAAAAAATTTACCAAGTAAGTTTTTTATCACATTTGTTTGTTTTGTATTATATATCTTATGTTTTGTTTAATTTTGTTACAGTTGCCTTCAAAATGGCTTTTTAAAAGCCGAAACTGCAGTCTGTTAAAATAAATCCTACAAATAGAAGAACTTTAAGACTGATTTTTAATTCATCCTAGATAATTCTCTGTTTTGATAATTCATAAGCATACTATGTTAATGGTAATATTATATTAGGTATATTCCATTTCACTTAACGAAACGTGTGATATCCATAACTGATATACTTGATAATCTGGAGCACTTCCACTTTAAAGCCTCCAAATAAGCAAGAGTGATCCTATAGATAATAGTGATCCCATCACTTGATCTTGGTAAAAGTGATCACACTCTCTACACGGATTTATTTTAATTATCTTCTTTGTGTGAAAACTACACATTTCTTTGAGTGGAATAAACGTTAAAGGCATTGAACGCTGTATCGTTTTCCAGTACAGTTCTGAGAGGTATCTCTGGTCATTGGAGGTGTTTCATGTCACAAACATACTAGAAGTGTGAACGGATGGAAATAAAAAGAACAACAGATGACTAGTTTACATAGCAGCAATTCTCTCTCTTGCACACTTCTGGGTAGTTTTTACGAAGTAGCCCCTTAACCGCGGGGGGTGACCTTTATAATATGTACTGGAAAACGATACAGCGTTCAATGCCTTTAATACACCTGTACCTTTCTTCAGGTCCATTTCATCCAGTTCTGCATTCTGTATTGTTCTTAGTTGCCTTCTAAACTTTCGTGTTAATTTCTTTCTCACATAATCAGCTTCAATCTCTTGCTTCGTACGAGGAATACGAAAACTTATGCAACAGCATATCAAGATAGCTGGAAAATACGAAAAGAACTCTAATATTTATAATGAATATCTTTAGGATTTTTAGAAATTCAGTGGTTATATTGTCATTTTTCTTAAAGGTTCATTCAAGGTCAAAATCAATTTTTTCTGTTCTGTTTATAATAATATTCGTCGTATTTTTTAATGATTTTCGGAAAAGAGTGGTTGCAATGAGCCCTACCTTTTTCAGATACAGCCTCCTAAATCTGAAGATAACGACGTTGTCACTAAGAAAAGCTTATTGCCAGCGAACGGTTTGTGATATTCTTTTTTTTATCATCAAATAAATTGTTTTATTTATCTTATAGATATTTAGTAATGTCAGAAAGCGAGATATTGGATTTTCTATTACTCTTTAGTGAACCTTCAAAATATTAAGGAATAATTAACATTTAATTGTAAGTAAAAATGTCATTTCGTTTAACAGTTCCATTACAACTCTAATTATTCATCATCAGTATGATAGACACCAGTACTATCACTACTATCTAAAGCGATCTGAAGTCTTATAATATAACAAAGCAATAATCACTGGAAAATTCAGTTGTTACAGAAATAGCAATTTCATAATACCCCATATTGGAGGTAATATGCGGTATTTATTGCTCTTTTCTAAGTATAATGAACCAATGAATGAAGAGAAAAAAATATTATAATGTTATGTTATCGTTATAAAGTCGCTTTCACTTTCAGGAGATCAACGCCAAATTTGTGGCTTTTGGAAGCATGAACTATTATTCCTCTTTCATTATACGTAAGTTTACTCACTTCTAATTTCCAATTTTTTCTTCTAAGTTTACTGATAATTTTCAACAATAGATTGGATTAAGGAACTAAATTAGCCAATTATTTATTTTAAACTAGTTAATTTAACTGCGTTACCAAACATTACAAAACAACAACTTAATCTAAGATATTTTGAATATCAAAAGTCTTTCTAGAACACTTGGGGATGCTTTGAGACGGATTCTGTTTTAAGACATACATTTTTGCATTGCCGCTTTTAATATAAATTTAATTACTATTGATTAATCATTTCGCACTTGAAATATTTTGTTTATTAATAATTTTGATATACTTACTAAGAGTGAAAACTCCAGCTCCTACCATGAAAAGCATATGCCACATAAGAAAACCAGCTACTGCAGGTTGCTCCAACCATTCTGTCTCAGTAGACTGAACAGTATTGGTCACGTTTGGACACCCCTGGAACGGAAAAACAGACGAATTCAGCATCATGGCGGAACAGAAGAACAACAAAAACTAAAATGCAAATCTGAAAATTCGATATTCATTTTATCTACGACCTCGACCCGTTTAATTCCAGATTTTCTGATGGGTGTGGCAAAAATTCTAATCTTAGAAATCGAAAACCAAAAATATAACATTTGACGCATGCTTGAAACATTACCTGTGCCGAGTTGTTACAAGTATACATTAGCAGAGCAAACAATCAAGAAATTGAAATCGAATACCCTAGACTACTAACTGCCGAGGTAAAACACTCTGATGCATCCAACGAAAGAGAGAAGAGCTCTTTTTGATTCGGAGGATCTGCTAAAAAGGGGCAACGCCCATGTTATAAAGGGGATTATCGACATGCAAAATGTAGCAATTATGTCTATATGACTGTAAAGATGATGTAGCATTGCAAATAAACATTCTGTTTTCTTTTAGGTGATTACTCATTGGGTTTTACGAAGTGGGAGTGAACTGTTTGGGTCGATGATCCATGAAAATGGAGCAAGTGATTTATAACTAAAGTATGATCACGAAACTTTATTATTTACGACCAATTCCTTTTGAGAGTTTGTCGATTCTTTCTCATTACTTTCAGAGACATTTCTCTCGACTTCATTACCAGATATACAGCTACATTCTGAATGCAGTTAAGATTGCAAAAAGAAAAATCAATTTTATGACAATGAATTTGAAGTTATGTCCAGAGAGAAGTAAACCAAGTTTCAGTGTATACTATTATTTTCATTGGGTTTAAATGATAAAAATTCAAATGGTTACTCATTTGGTTATAAAATGATGAAGAAGATTTAAGTTCTTCGACTCGCTCTTGGGTCGATGATCCATGAAAGTGGAGCAATTGATTTATCATTGAAATATGAACGACATTTTATTTATTATGAGTTTTATTTGGAGGATTCCATCTGTTTAATTTTCATTCTCTTCAGTGAAAGTATTTTCTCTGAAACTGGTGCTGCTTACTAATGAGTAATGACTGTAAAAGTGTAAATCATGTTTGTATGGGTCATTCTCAGAAAGATCAATATAACGTGCTCGATGTTAACTCTATAGAGGAAAATTACTGAAAGTTTGACATAAAATAAGTTAAAAGAACTTATTTTATATTCAGATTTCAGAATAGTCAAGATCAAAGTATTATGTGACAAGTCTTTAAGCATATCGAAACAGAAAAGTATACTGTAAAGAACGCGGATATTTACTGTAATTCGACTACAGGATGAGATCCATGACACCATGAGTGACTCTGACTATTGGATTAGAACTATAATTCTGTAGATTAATGAAAGATTTGTGTTTTCTTTATTTTTAATCGAAGTGATTTAGTTTTCAACATTCAATCAAACATTACACGTATATATATTTCACTGAAAAGCAAAGTTGATAATATGTAGGATGCTGAAATGTTATTTGATTACCTTTGGGAGCGTCCATAATTCATGTGAACACTTTAGGGAGGAGGTCATGGGTTGTCCACAGGTGTCCACAAAAATGGGGTGGGAGAGGTAAGAGAATGTCCATGTGGACAAATTAATTTTTATGGTTAAAGAAAATTCTATTCTGATCAGAAGAAAAAGCGAAAAATGATGAAAATTATGTAAATGAGCAACAATAAAAAATAGGGAATTTTCTCATTTTATGAAAATTTATGACATTTTAGATTTTATATTTCGGGCAAGGTACAAATTTAGACAAATTCTTGAACAAAAAGGGGGGTCTCTTCCTAGATGTCCACATGGATTTTGGGAAGGGGGTAGTGAACTGTCCCTCAGGTGTCCATTAGGGGAAGGGTGGGGTCAAAAATGTTCAAAAACCTGTGAACGTATATTATGAACGCTCCCTTTCCTGTTTCCTTCGACATTTCTCGACATCATTATTGAAGATACAATACTCGAAATATATACACTCGAGGTGTTTCTCTGTAAAACAAATGAAATATTTATCAAATAAATAATCTAATTTATTTACATCGTAAGTTATACAGATACGTTGCATACAAGCATAAAAAGAATACAAAACTTTTGTAATATATTATATTTCGTCTTCGGTCACTTATTGACTTCATATGCCCAAATTTCTGAGCCTTATATACCCTATACAAAATCTTAAGGACCTATCCTCGTTCGCATAGTTTGACAGTCAAAAGGGTGGACAATAGAGTCACCGCTGTTTACCATTCGGCCGTCCTAAGGTAAAAGGAAGTAAGCGCCACTTTTAACTTTTTCCAGAAATGAAGAAAAACCTGTTTTATGGCACCATTAGTGTATCTGGAAACGTACAGATTAAATCTTTACCTTTAAAATTTTTAAATGATTAGTTCTTTTCATTCCTATTGTCAAATTTAATATTTTCATTGTTTCTGAGGAGTTATGTCACTTACTTCCTTTTTCCATCAAATTTTTCGTTCTTTAACTATTGATTTTTTTTGTGAAAAGAAGTAAGTCAATTAATTTTTTATCTTCAAATTTGTAAATAAGTATGAAAAGTGTACAATTTAAAGCTTATAATGCCAGTCACAATAATATTATTATTATTGTTCAAAATAGTTATTATTTTCTACAAATTGGCACTATTTTCAGGATCCATCTTTATTACAAAGGCAAAAATGACCTTTATCAAGTGAAAATAATATTTTCCATATTAACAAAATTATGCAGACTACAATGAAACATTAATTTTATTCAATACTTTGCTTTTATTAAATGTAAATGGAAAACTTAAAATCTGTTTACCAAATCTTCACTTTTATCATTGGAAGGAATAGTTTCCCAAAATACTCGTTTCCTCTGGGGAATGTATTCAATTAGTTTCTTTATTATATTTCTTTTCTTCGACGTTGAGATTCCCCTTGGTGTATTTCGTGTTTCTGGTAGGTTTAATTTATGTGTAATCTTCAGGAAATTGGTTAACTTGTAGTCATCATCGAAATCATTCTTGTATTTCATTGCACGACTTCCTTTCTCAAACACAACCATTGATATATCATGCAGTATCGGAAGTTGATCTTCTTGTTTCTTTGTACGTTGCTTAACTCCACTTTCCCAATTGTAAAAGTCATTTATATCCATTTTCCTGGTATCGATGTTCCTTCCCGATTTAGCTACCAAAGCAATAAATTCTGTGAAATCACAAACTTCAGATGTTGATCGCAATTTTGTTTCTACATGACCGTGGACACTATCTGCTGACATGAATGTATGTCCTTTTTGAAGATACTTAATCGTGATGGAATTTGGTCCCCAGCTAGAATTCACAACTTGTACAAAACATGTAAACAAAATCCAGTTTTTATTTTGCCCTACACAATTATCACACCAGAAAATAAAATCATTGAAATTGTTTTCTTCTTTTATAACTTTCACATATGATGAAGCAATATCTTCACCCTTTCTTCCAGCAACAGATTCATTCCACAATACAGATATATGTTTTCCATTTTTTTCCAAACTAGCGAAAGTCTCATGAAACGTTACTAACCGGCTAACAAAGTATGCATTCTTCACGGCTAATTTTGGAAGTAAAATGACTTTCTGAAGGTCGCAGGAGCATAAGAATGTACGGTTTTTTAAGAAATTTGAAGCATTTTCCGCATCACGACGGTAATGTTCCCGAGCTTTTCGAGCTTTCTCATTATGCAATTTCCACAAAGAGCAGTTGCTGCACTGACGATTTCCTGCAACTTCATCGGCACTCTCATTTTCTTCCGCTACAACTGCTAGCAGTTCATCATGTTGATGGCCTTCGTAAACTGTGCAAGTGTCACACTTATCATTTTCGGGAGAAGCAAAGCCGATATTTTCAGCCACAACACATTTTCTGTATGTATCGTAGCTACATTTAATTGCTGAATGAGTTTGTAAAAAATCTCTGTGCATTATCGCAATGTTTAACTCCGATGGTAGATATTTTCGATTTGGAGCATGATCACGTTTGTAGTGACTGATTTGAGGATTATATGACAGGATATGGGAAGTAATTTCCATTCTTTCGACTCTATTTCCTGGAACAAGCTTTCCTCGTTTGTCTGGAGGTGGCGAAATTACATTTTTGTCGCCAAAGGAAGCAAAGAGATTGGTTATGCTTTTATCTGCGGTAAGACCGAGTGTTTTTAAGAAGAAACCTTTACACACGATTTCCCGATCACCCTGGTTTGAAAGTGGTAAGTAGTATTTTCTCGCACATTTTCTTTTTGGCGTTTCATCCTTTGATAAAGTGGTTCTTCGGCGTTTGATTTGTACAGTCTCAATATGATTAAACATCCATAATCTTCTTGTGTTGTAGTTTAAATCCCAAACAACTTTATTAATGGACAATCGCTTATCCTCAGAGAAATTGTCATTGCACTTCAATGAACACTTGCAAGTTGATGTCAGCACTGGGTGTCTTGACCGATTTCTTACACGTCGATCACTTTGTGTTCGTGATCGCTTCGATGGCGTGGCAGTTACAATGGTTGCAGTTTCCACATTTCCACCATCAGCTGGAACAGAATGAAAATCAATCAAATAAAGTTTGAACTTTTTCAGCATGAACTTAAAATTATTAATTATAACAAAATTTAACTTTGCCAAGGGCAAACTATGAGTGTTAACATTATTTTGTGTTTGTGAATAAACATGAGAAATTAGGATAACATACTGACTATATGGCTTGCATTATGAAGATGATGATGATTTGTAATCACAATATAAAAACCACAATTTATATTAAAAAGTTGAAGTTTCCAGCTACATACCTTAACACACATTAATAACATTACATCCTGCAAGTTGTTAAAAACATCTTGTAGAATTTTATGTGATGTCCATAAGATCACACATCCAAATTTTATCTAATTATGAACTTTTCTGTGTATTCTTTTTAAGTGGCTGAACTAATATGCATCATAATAAATAAATTGAGAAAAAATAAGTAATGAAAATTAACAAGAAAGTAAATTGAAAACTTATGTTTTCTTGCTAGCGTTAATAATTAGTTTCTTCCATTCATTTTCAAAATTGTACCTGCAGCTGTATTATTATTTGCTTCGTTAAGCTGTATTTGTGGTCGAATAGGTGGTTCTGGTTCATCTCTAAAAATCCAATCATCATTGGTTTCATAATCCTCATCCATTGGTTGAATATAATCAGGATCAAGAACATCATCATGTTGCAGCTGTAGGTCAGAGGCCTCGCTTAAAGTATCAGAACTATCTACGCCAGTAGCTTCTGCAGCCTTAAGTGTGGGTACATCACCACCAACTAAAATAATATGCATAAAAATATTAATTTATAGCAATGCTGTATATTTCAAAAAAATTTTAAACAAAGTTTTCAGCACATTTTTTAAACTTTCTCAAAGGGAAGATTATTTTCTTATTAGTAGGCATCAAATAAATATTTAATTTGGTATGATTATAATTTCTTTATATAGTATATCTTTGTGGCAAGGCTGGTTTAAAAATATATATAAATGAAATGTCTTCAGCACAACTATAACAATTTTTTAACATAACAAATCTTCTATAATTTATGTACAAATACCATTTGATAGTTGAACAGCATAGGCCCTACTAAAAAAGAGTCCATTTATTAATATTGAATTGCCTCATCTGGGCTTAAACTGCATTTAAAAAATTATTATATCTGATTCTTTACGCATAATTAAATGGTAGTTCCCTATTTCAACGTAAAGGATTTTAAATAATTATATGTTCTCAGCCATGTACATGTAATTTTTTTTACCTTTAACAGCGTAATTGTGGTCCAGATTCAGCAAGCTATAATCCATAGGATATCCATCTTCTGAAAGAGCTTCAGCCGTTGGTGGTGTATGCTTTGCTAAATTTAAAAAAAAAAAAATCAAAATGCAAAAACTACAAGGATAATTTGTAATAATTATATATACAATAAAACATAATATGGGACAATGTACAAATATACAGGAATATTATATTATAATTATTGCCCCAAACGGTACAGAGTACTGAGTAGAAATTGTAATTCAGAAACACTGACTGTACTATCTATTTGGAGTCTTTTTTACGTGGACTGCCAGGCAAAATATATAAATTAAAACGCAGCCACGCTTCTTTGATAAATCTTCTTGATAAACTACATTTCCACACCGTATTGAATTATGTAAATTGAAGTAAATAATAAAATAAGTTCACTTACGATCATAACTTTGTGATTGTACTGCATGTTGATCAATATCACCTTCAGGAGCATCAAATTCTGTGTGTTGTGGAATATATTTTTTCTGCTTCTTAGCCAACTCCACTAATCTCTTCCCACGGCTTAACATTATGGATCTACGAAAGAAAAAAGTCTAAAAAACATGAAATTTTTACACATTAGGTATAATTATTAGGTAGAGTGTAACTTACGTGATTCACGAAACAGGTTTAGAAACTGATTCTTCTCTATAAATAACTGAAGAAAGTAATATTTCCTTCCCGTCTTAAGCGCAGTCATACACACAGCAAGCTTCACTGGCCTTTTGAAAGAAAATCAAGCTAGATTGGCGCGTATTTTTTTCTGATCGAGAGGCTGGTGGGACAGTGTGACATCTAGTTGTCAGTTTTTGTAGTTAGTACCATATCAAACACAAAAGATGAATTAATTTTCTGTTATTTCGAAGGCAAAAGGAAGTAACCGACAATAAAAACTATAGATTGGCATTTACTTTCCTTCGCCACACAAAATGTTCTCTCAGATTTTTTGTTATTTGAAGGCAAAAGGAAGTAACCGACAATGAGAAATAAAAAATGGCGTTTACTTCTTTTTGACAGCGAAATGTTTTCTTTGATTTTTTGTAATTTTGAAGGCAAATAGAAGTAACCGCCAATACGGAACAAAAAATTGGCATTTACTTCCTTTTGCCAGAGTAATGTTCGAAAAATGCAGAAAAATCGGTCGCTTGCTTCTTTTTGCCTTATTAATATCTCCAGAACCAAAGGGAGTTTTTGAATGAAACCCAGTGCAAAAGATGTGCATTTACTTCC
>JAQIWE010001797.1:0-14689 GCA_034698565.1 Campodea plusiochaeta
ATTTTTTAATACGCGTATATAGTTTCCAGGCTATTATTTAGTCGCATCCTTTTGCGTTTGTATGTTTTAGTAACAGCTAGTAAATCTGGTGTCCAGATTACCTCTATCTTGTTATAAGATTTGCAGACTAAATACAAAATATTAATTAAGTATTACGCAACACATTACAATTCGATTTATAAAAAATATTGAAGTGCCCTTACAACTTTTTGTACACCCATTTTGGAATATAGAACGAAGCCTAGGAAGGTCAATAAAAATAATTATAGTAGAACAGGTTTATGTAACATAAAACTTATACTTTTAGAATAAGAAAATATTTAATTTCATCACTTCTGTGAAGCTTCACTTTTTCACCAAAACATCCTTATTACACATAGTACGTGAAAGTGTAAAATTTTCTTTATAAAATTTATATTGTCGTCATCAATATCAAGTTCAACAGTCTAAAATTATTCATAGGCATGCATGTTATTACATACATAAAAAGAGGCCAATATTTACGTCATGTTTCAGCACCCTCATTCATTCATAAGTGCACTTGGAACTTCCGTTGAATTACTAAATGTTAATAGTAGTTAGTGTAGTATATTATATATATTTCGTGGAAAGGAGTCACTCGTCAAACGAGCGAGGGAATTATTGATATCACGGTCGAGGACTTCCCTTGGCTTTCACATGCAATCATATAAGTTAACTCGTATATTGGAATAGTATTAGTCGTATTAAGTAGGCGATTCGGAACAGGTGATCATATACACTGCTGTTATATAGTTTACTGTTTATACAACCTTATAGTGTGACCTCCTGAAAGGTTAGTTGCTAATTTAAGTGCGTTATTGGTTTTGTTTGACCGTTATTTTTCTGACGATGTTTTTAACATCAGTCTAATCAAAGAATCTGAGAAAGTAGTAACTCTGCTCTTTTTAATAATTTTGTTGACAGCAATTTTTTTAACGAATCCATAACAGTATTACTGTACCTAATCCGATTTTTTAAGAGTTTGTGTTCGGGATATATACATTGAAAATTTAATAGTATGAATTTGGTAATTATTTCACTGTATGGTAGTGTAAATTGTAAAGTATTGGTATATTTACGTGGATCAGAGATTCGTAATACATTTCTTATATTTATTACTAAAAATCTTCGAAAATATATTAAAATTGAGCTCAAAGTACATACGTACTTTTACTTACGATGTTTTCTATTGCACTACACAGCATCATATTTTTCATCAATTCTGTGAGGTTCTTACAATTTATAAATGAATCAGAAATATAACAAATAAAAAGCGGATCCGAAGATTTATAAATTTTTAGAGTTCGGTTTCCCAAAATTGAAAATCCATCATCGGACGTTACTCGTTAGCAGTAGTAAACTTTGTTTAGCACTCTTTTCTGGCTTTTGTACAAGCACATTTTAATTTATAACCCAACTTTGTGTCGGAAGCGGGATGGTGCTGGTTTGTGTTTTCATTATGCATGACAAGAAGCATAAATCACTGCACTGTTATTTTTATGTTGGTGTGGTTGTAACTCATCTCCTATAGTACATAGAACGAAGATATTGCTTCCATTGTAAAGGAATTGGCATATAAAATTTTGCAATGAAAATTATGTGCTATGGTCCTATAAAGTGCGTTCCAAATTATATGAACAAGAGGAAATATATATTTCACAAGTTGCATCAGCTTTTGAACCCTATCCAATGTCTGACTAATTTTTTTAAAGTCATATATTTCTGCGAGCATGCTTTGACTCAGTATGCTAATTTTTGTATGTTCGCTGTTTGTAAATAAAGGAGATTCGTAAGTCCTAGTAAGAATAGCATAATAAATATATTCTGAAAAAAAAAAAAGTGTAATATGTTCCCGTGTAAGGCATTGTTTCTTAGAATTTTACTGTAGATTTCAGAATAACATTTCCTTCAGATTTCACTTCTGTTAAAAAGTACGATTTTTCTGACACGTTTTACTCATGGTAACTATTGGACTTCAGCATACTCATGCTATGTTTATGTATGATGTTTGCTTGTGCTTATTTGAAATATTGAAATCTCATTTACATGTACAGCATACAGAAACTGTGGAAAAATTAAATGATAGAGCATTGCATTGTTGTAGACAATAATTTCAACATTAAATGAGATAATATAGAACTTTTCCCAGCATATAAATAAAACATTGAGAAAGCATGATACTTGAAGAAAGATTGAAGCTGTATATAAATGTGTTGAAGTTAGAAGACTTCACCGTACATTTGGGAACTGTTCAATTAAAAGTTTTTCTGTAAAATCATGGAAAATAATCTTTGTTTAGATTATTTTGTATTGCAATGGTTATGCTGCTTCCTGTTGATATTCCATGTATAGCGATTGACGTATATTCCAAATGTTTCCAATTCATTGACCTCCTCTTTTATCTCGTGAGAATCATCATTTCTTTATATTATACTTTCTTCTTTGATGGATGTCCATATGTACTCCTGCTGTGACACACAGAAGTATACATCATATTGGCGCACCTCCATGGTGTGACAATTGACGCAACTCCTCTGAGAATGTGACGACAATTGGAATATTGGATAGCTGTAGAGTGTCACTTGTAATTTCGTGCGGATATCACGAGATAAAAGGAATAAAACATGTTGTAGATCAATATTTTAAGCTTATAGTTTTCACTATAATGCAAGGAAACTCATTTGAGATATTGAACACAGGTCTTTTCTTTGAGAAAGTAGAACTCGTGATGTTCAGGTATATGAAACCTGTAAAACAGTCCTTTTATTGATAATAGTAGTTCATAATTATACAGTATAAATTATGTACCTTAGTATTTTTTCGCTTTTGTAAAAAGAGGTCTCTGTGTGACAAAGCTGACATTCTCACGATACAACCAATTAGTCGTGGAGAGCGATGAAGGATAATTCCTATTCACAAATTTATATTGCTCTAAAACTCTCTCTGAAAAGAAAAGTCGTAAAATATCTGTATATTGTCATAGCTACAATAAATTTTATCCACGATTACTCAGATTCTTTTTTTGTTCACTGTTCAGAACTGATTCATTTATTTATTAATTCAGGAAGATTCGCTCATACGTCGATCCGTCCAATAAGAAAGATATGCTTTTGCTGAATACTTTCAATTTTGGAATTAATTTGAAGTGGAAATATCGATAAAGATAAATAGTTTTCTGTTCAAACGAATACTTACTGGAAACACCATAATTATTATAATTATGCTATACTGCATCTACTTCGTAAAGGATTACCTATGGCTGACATTCTGTTTTATCTACGTTATTATAGACTAATATGTATCTCAGGTGGTGGTGGTTATAGATGTTAATATTCTACCAGCATATTATTCAATTTGATTTGATATTTCAAGTAAGAGAAGAAGCTGTCAACTATTTGATCATGTAGGAGAATCCGTATAGAAATTGTATTAAAAAAACTTTCTTCTCTATGAAATTATTGTGAAACAAAACCTTATGTAATAAATAAGAATTTACGTTGTTGACCTTGCTGATCTAGTAACTGTAAAACACTTTCGATTTATATGCGTATCATCAATGAAGGTATATTGCAATGAAATTCTTTGAACTCTGACGTATAATAACATTTTGCTAACGTGTTTTAAAAATACCGGTACTACAGTAGACGGATATTAACATGAACAAGTTTTTATTTATAAAGAATTAGTGTAGGATTACGTTTCAATTTATGGTGTGATGTAAATTAATCATATATCTTCATATAATTACTTAAAAACATTGCTGAAGTTGTGCAAAAGATATTGTAAATCTGCGCAGAGTAGAACTTGACAACTATACCTTACCATATTCTGATAGTATACTTTCATATAGAGACTATATAACTTGTTTCTCTATTGAAAGTTATGTAATACAACATCAGAGCAAGGTTTTTATTAATAAGGAATACTTGTTTAAAACTATTTGTTCCGGAGTTCCGAAGAAGATCAGAACATAGCAATTTCCAGTTACAGTTTAATGTCTTGTAACTAACAGTGCAAGTTTAACATAGCTATTTTTTTGTAATTTGGTGAGCTGATGTTAACTTGTTACGATTCTCAAATAAGAGCAACTCTCAAATTGTTGTAAATCAAAAATATAATGTGTTGTTATAATGAATAATATAGAAATAACCTTCTTTGTATCCAAATAACACTGTACTGCTTCCAGCGATCCAGTAAAGAATAGATGACAAAAGAAATGGATATTCATACGATCGCGTTCACGTTTGTGAGTGTATCGAGGGTATTATAAATCTTTATAAAACAAAACATTCAGTTACCAACTATTTTTGTAATATGTATATTTTCAGATTTACCACTGTTTGAGATTCTTAACGACTTAATACTATATTACAACTGTTAAAAGTATTGAAGTCAACAATATTATAATTACGTATAAAATTATTCTTTTGACTTTTCTTAATTGAATTTCTTTTCTTTTCAGCGTAATCTATTCAAGTTCCAAAAAACTCTGATAAATACAACGAGACCTCAAGTACTACAGAGAGAGATAAAGGTAAGAAACAATCTAGAGTGTAACTGTGAATGAATACTATAAGTCTTTTTAAAATTATTTCTAACGTGAAATATTATATACTTTCTTAATGTTTTGGGTTCCCCATTTTTACCGTCCAGAAAAAGTTAGAGGAAGATAATAAGTGACTTTTGCTAGTTCTTTGATTTTAAACATGTAAGAAGGAAAAAGAAATATGAAAATATATCAAAATTCTACATAAAAAAGTGGACGATTATGTTTTTTTGTTAAAATATAGGAATTTGATAACAGTAACTAATTAATTGACGGTATTTCAGGTATCAATCATAATTTCTCTCACAATTCCGTTGTGATGTATTTTTCTCTTTTATATTCAAGATGAAGAATAACGAAATCTCCGAAGGTTGTATTACTATGTCTCCTGAGTATTTCGTATAAAACTGCTTTGATACCATTTTGATCAAGGCTAATAAATTCTCTTGGTTTTGATGTCGAAGAGATGTGCTAAAAGGATGGACTCGTAAATATAATGTGGATAAATATTCTGCTAAAAGGCATTAATACGTAATTCCCTATAAACCTCGTTCTTCCCATTAGTATCGTGTGATGAGCGCTGTCTCTTTGTTCGGATTGAATGATAATGTTTTATGTACTTTCAATTGTGTTGTGTCATGGCATTCCTATTTACATAGTTCCGTTTTATGTTACGTAAAGAAGGGGAATTCCCTGTAGTAGAAGTTCAAGTTAGTCCTGCTGATATTTCTTTTACAAGCACAAGGTCATCTTACATTGTTATTTTGTAAATATAGTAGAAGCATGGTCACTACAGGCGGTCAATGTAGTCGATTATAGTCATGGTAATAAAATGTTTTATATATTGGCATTGCTGGGAGTAAAAAATATAGAAACGGCATGCAGAAAAGTGCTTATATTCAATGGGTAACGTGCAGTTGCTCGATAGGTTCGGATTAAAAAGTTTTGGTTGGAGGCTTGGAGTTAGAGGCCTGTATTAGTTCAGGATTACCCGGTTACTTCAAATTCATTTAATAATAATATTATTATAGAGTTCAAGAAATGAAAACATACGGAGTGTTATTTCTAATTATACCGGATGTGGCTTAGATAAATATTTCAATATTTTACCAAATGATGTTTCTATATACGTTTTCTTTTAATTATTTCTAATAACACGTAATCCATTTTAAAGAATTTTTAATATTAAAAAAAACTTCTTTTCATTAAAGGGTTCAAATCTTTGAACACAAATACCTAATAACATTTTCAAAAACTACAAAAATTCAGTTGTCACTGTATAATTATCAACAAGGCTGTTCATATGAAGCACAACCGTGTCTGTGGTTACTGTTTAATAGATGAATACTGATTGCGTTTGACTGATGATTATTGTACAATCAGTTATTCATTATTGTCATTCCATGACTTCATATAAAACAGTGCCACTGAGCAGTGCAGGCAAATTCAGTTGCCCTACACTGAAATTCACATACTCATTGATATCTGACGAGCAAGTACTTCTAATGCAGGGAAAAGCCATCATGCTGGAAAAGGACAGAACTGTAAAATTTAGATCAACATTAAATTTTTTAAGAAAACTATATATAAAGCTGGCTTGAGATTAGAGTCTTTTTCAATGGGTAGTATCCGCAGCATTTTCACTTCTGTTTATATGAGCTTCCATGATTTACTAATTGGAAATTTATCTGCTCAGTAATTTGTTTAGGAAGTAGTCAGAACGGATTAGATAGACAACAAAGCAGCAATAGAAAAATAGTATTGTAAATCAATATAATGATTAAGTTTTATGGTAAAATGTCCATTTTTCATGATATATTAAAGATCAATAACAAGAACTTATTATGTACTCAGGCAATTAAACTAAATGATATTATACGAGTATACAGTATTGTATGAAACTGTAACGTGCATTGATGGTTTTTATGTTCTCTCCATGAATTTAGTTTATTCTTGTGGAGTCCTCATGAATTTTTCCTCCTATTCTGTTTCATTGATCGATATAAAGTAGGGGGGGTTGTGAAGGTCAGTGTGGATGCACTTTGCACAAACATTGTGTGGAAGGGTGGCTGCTATTTGGCAGTCCTTGCAGTCGACATTGCTCTTACTACCTCACATTCAAACAAGGTCGAATAAACTAGTATCGGTTTAAGGAAAGGTCGGGAACCCCCACTTTAAAACGGTTGTTTCCTGAAGTTTACATTTCCATAAACCTGAATATTATTGAATTTCAACGTCGGTATTGTTAAATCACTTTGTCGAAACTTTATCGCCCTGTAAAACTGCACAAGTTATTTTGAACATTTCTTTATCAGTCAACAGGTCAATGAAGGGTCATATAATTTTGTAGCACCGAATTAAACAGTTTCATCACCGAAAAAGATTAATTTCAGGACCGTTATTGCAGCACCGCATTTTTTCCAGCACCACTAACTATTTGTACGAACTTCGGCTCGTAGCACTTATTAAGATGCTGTATTTTTTAGTATCAATTAACATTATTATAATAAAATAGGAATGACAAAATAGTTGGGTGGTGCTGGAAAAAATAACTTCGGAGCTGGAAATTATGTGTAGCAGGCGCCGAAATAAATAATTTCCGATGCTGACATTAATCTTTTTCAGCGCTGAAACTGTTTAATTCGGTGCTAAATTATATGCCCTTTGGAAAATATTTGTTTTAATTATAACTATTGAGTGTAACAAAAGTTGCCGAAACATCACGGAATAATATATATACACCCCGATACTTCTGTCACAGTGTATTCATAACTAAGTTGCCGTACTTCTGAACCCTATAACGATAATGTTTCAAATCAAAGCACAGGAGATGCTATCAGTTATGTCATCATGGAAATTGGCGTATCTACATGCAAAATATTTATTTTTATATGGATTTATGCTGCCACCACCGAGCACTACCCGTGGAAATAGTTTTATATTATTTATACAATCATTAAGAATATGAACATTTTAAAAGGTTTCCGCACGCAGTCAAAAATATTATAAAAAACAGAAAATGGGCATTACCACCTAACTGTTGGATTCTACACTCCTCTAATATTCCATGTAACTATAATAACCTTTGATATTTCAATTAATTTTGTGATATTTCCCAAAATTTATTTTAGATAATAATATTTCCCCTCGTTTTTGAAACTTTAATTTCTTGTAAAGATAGCTTCACATCTATATTAATTTTTTTAATTAAGTCTTTTTAACCTTTTTTTATAGTGTTTTTTAACCATGTTTAGTAGAATGTTCAGTTTTTTACCCCTCTTTTTTTTAGCTGGATAACGAATATCGGAATTTGACGATGATATACGATTTTTTCTACGCATTTATGAATTCTTACAGGATGATGTAATTACAATTAATCATATAGTATTATTGTCTCGTCTATGATAAATGATAAATTTAGCTCATCGGCACATTTAAATTTATCTATAACACTCCAGAATAACCGTGCTGTTAAACTTATGACGCAAATTGACAGAGTTATCGAATGTTAATTTATTTTTATTTCTATCAATAAGATTAAATGAAACAACATCCAGATAATACGTTTAGCTGTATTGCCAAACAAATTGACACGTTATAGTTATACGTAGATACAAATAATATTGTATAGTTACATAAAGCGATATAACAGACATGTGTCAACAAAGATAAATATAATTTAAATGCAGTGGTATAGAATTAATTCCTGAAGAGGAGACTGCAACTGCGTATATACTGGTATATTTCATACTCTCTTGTGCAAATAATAAATATTAAGCAATTAATGCAAAATTAGTTCTCACACTTTCTTCTGCAATTAAAATCAAGACGAAAATCACGACTTCACGAGATCTTTGATATATACTGCATTTCACGTTAAAAAAAATAACACATTTTCGCTAATACCTTGGTAAGCTCGGCTTTCTATTCATTCATGAATGTATTCACTATTCACAGCGAGTGGTAAACAATATGCTTTGTAGCAAGGATCGAATCTAGGTGTTATTTTTTTTAGATGATTTCCAGTATAGGAACAGACTCTTAAGTTACACATTACGACAACTGAAATCGAACGTACCTTATATAACATATCTTTCTCAGGTTAAATCTGGAAAGGTATGAAGAATATAGTGATGAGATATTTACGATTATGAGTAAATATTAAAGAAACTTATTTCAATTAACATTTGTCAGAGTACTTCGAAATGTATGTGCCTATAGTTTAATATGCAGTTTTTTAAACTTGTTCACTTATTTTAGTTTTGTCGTATGGTACCTTCTAACTGTACTAAACATTCACTTTAGTCACTATAATTTATAGAAACTTGCGTGAACATGTTTCATTTTTATAGGAAATGTAATGATGGAATCGGATTATCAGTTTGTCACAGCAAGCTACAATGTTCGAAACTTAGAAGGAGTGTGCATAAACACGTACACAAGCATAACATTCAAATACACATGGGGATCACTGATATATGAAAACTGAGAATTTCTGTTCGGGTTCTCCAGAGATAATCAACTATTCAGCATATTTTCTTTTAAATGACTTCACATTTTCTCCAGTGGGAAATCAATTCTGTTTTATACTAAATGCAGTTTCTTGTTTTAAAATTAACTTACTTTGTAGAAATTTTTGGTATACCATACAGTTCAAGTAGTGAGTTAATCCAGTAACGGAGCATGCAATAAAGTCTCGCAAACGATTGCATCATGGTTTAATATCGATAAAGTCCAGAACTTCTTTTAGTACTGTATAATTACGTCCAGAACTTCTTTTATTGCTGTATAATTAAACATTTAGTGCTATATAATTACGAAGTATTCGTTTTTGTTAAATCTTTCGATAAAGTTTGGTGGTCCTTCTGAAATCTCTTGAAAGTCTTCCGGATTCTGTTTCAAATATTTTTTGGTTTGTTATGATTATTTGATGTTATTGAAGTTATTAACCTCTTGTAAAGTTGATCCTTCTGGCTGGTTGGAGTTTTAGCCGTCACAGAGGATGTTTATTCACATGTCATTCTTATAATTCCAAACTGGAAGGATAACAAGAGGTTCTTTACTGTTCATTCAACCCGTACTAAAAACAGTCAAAAGGAAACGACGTCTATAATTAGGACAAAACCTTACAGCAGACAATCTGGGTTTAATATTGCGTGCTGTCTGGTTATGGTATTGAATTATTAGAAATTTTTGAGCAATTTATTTATCGTAGCGTATCTCTAAATACAAAATTAACTTTTGAATTTTTCTATAATTATTTATTGAGGGCAAAAGGTAAAAATACGGTGACTTATATAATGGATTCAATATTTCTTATAACTTTAGGTCGTCTTAATGTACAGCAGGTGATGCTCGTGATAAGTTCACGCTCATTGAAAATGGACGAATCATTTTGAATATTCAGATAATTGGAAAAATTCTAACTAGTCATAACAAAAATAATGTAAAGTTAATCTTGATTTATGTTATAATAAAAAAAAAAATTAGTATCAAAGTGAATTTAGTGAAACATAAATCAGCCCAATACACCTGAACGTTGGCAATTATAATGCTGAAGCAATATCAAGACAGCATCTAATATGTCTGATAAAATATTTTTCCTTTTAAATAATTATGTTAATATTAGAAGGCAGAGTTTGCTGAGAGTCATATTACTCAGCGTTATGTGTTTATTACATCTATATGCGCTATGTATGTTGACATTACGCGCTTTATTTTTACATTTTAGAAATGTAATCCCGGCACGCCCAAGTAATCAATATTAGCAAAGTAACATGATAATCTGTTGTGTTTTAATTATTCAGCAATTAAAGAGATAATGTAATTGTTTTATTACAGGCTTTGGTTGACTTCTCCGTGACCAGTTGCATTAGTGACGAAAAAGTGAGCTATATTCCCATGGAAATTATATCAGACCTATTAAATAAGGTAAGGATGCCACCTCTTCGACGTCCATTTAATTTTATGCTGCCCTAACTCAAAATAAAGAGAGAAAATGATTATTTCAATAAAATGTTTTTTTTTTAAATGGAGAAAAATAAGGATGTTCTGTCTCAGCTTTTTCAAATAATCCGTTTTATTTCGAGATTCAGTAGAAGTGAACAACTGATTATTCTTGTACTCTAGTGGACCACTTCTGCTCCTGTATATGTTGCACTTCTTGTGGTAATTTATTTACGCACAGGCAGTACTCCTCCAAACTCCCATGTTCACTTTATATGTTGCACTGGTTCATTATTAATACTTCAGTGAACCTTTTAGAAATATTTTTGGTTCTGTCGTGTTACTGCACACATATAAATTAAAGGTAGTCGAAATCACAATATTTTATTTTATTTTTAGTTGCAATAAGACTTTCACACCGGGACATCATCTTCGACTCATGTCGTTGTTAAGCGTTATAAAAAAAGCGAGTTATTTGTGACATACCTATACGCTATACCTTCTACCTTGTCTGAGATACAGAAGTATCCCAACCCAGGAGAGGGCATTCCCGCTTTCTTTCAGAGTGTTGAAGAAGTGATCACGCTCTCTTCAGGGCGCTAGAGAACCCTGAAGAGAACATCATCATTTCAGGAAAGTGGACATGTTCTCTTCAGGGTTAGGATACTTCTGTTTCTGAGATAAACTGTATACTCTGCAATATTGTTTTGAATTCATTTAAGTAATATGTGTATAAGAATGACATAATTCTAATACTTCATTTAGAATAGTACCATAGTAGACATATTGAACGATTGTAATTGTCTACGATTTTACCATTCCATATTTGATTTGTTTGCATCTGCAATATGTGTTAAAGACAAATGAAAGCGTATGTTCACATACGACAATAAAAATATTTATTATCCAGCAATTATTTTGAAAACAAAGAGCAAATTAAGAAGTCATTTTCGGTCATTTTAGTAACTGGACGAAGAATAAATCTAAAAATAAGTTTGTTATAGTAAGCATTCATTACATAATTCATTAAACTGTATAACCTGTAATATTTTCAGTTTCTTATACGAAGTATTGCAATCATTTACAGCTTTACTTAACTGGTTGAGTGAACTTTACGCGAGTACGTAACATTGTCGATATTGGAATGTAACTAACTATATTGCGTCGTAACTTGGGAAATATATTTCTTCCAAGAAATTTCTGACGCACATCCAGTCATATACCATCGATCTTGGATATACTGCCTTTATGTGCCTTCGATGTCGTAGTTGTGATTTTAAAATGAACAAACTACGACTGAATGGAATTTTTATTGACAAAAAAAATTACACTGAAACTTGATATAATGTAATTAATAGCTTATTATTGTTGCAAAACCAATATATTTGGAATATCATTACACACTTTAATGACGAATTAATCTGAAATTCTTCCAGTACGATTATTAACTGATTAAAAATGTGGTACTGTGGTATAATAATATTTTTTCTTTCCTGTATGGTTCACATATATGTATGTTTAGAATTTTATTTTTAGCGTAGTATATAACTAACGCAAATGATAATAATAATAATAATATTTTACGTAAATCGTGTATTTCCTATTACAGCAGTATTTATTCCGAAAATCTGGCCCAAACCACCGGGATATATCGCTGTAATTAAACAAAGGTAACCGGATTTACTAGCTAAGATAATTTATATGATATTGCAATGACGTTAACAGATTAAATATCGAATAAGCAATACATATGGAACAATGGGGAGTTTAATATGCTGCACATTAACCATTTGTGCATTCTTGTAGCAGCAAACAATAAGTCATAAAGTTGTTATTATTTGTTTTCTGTACGATTACAAAATAAATAAGCGATTAATGTAGTTTAATACTGTATTGTAAGTCTAAGAAGGAATGTGTTAATGAGCAATGAGTTAATCGAATAAACAATATAAGAGCCGTAGCAATAACACTTGCAGGTGTCAAATAATCAGAAATATAATTTTCTTTTCTGTTTTCAACTCATAATCAACGATCACAAATTTAAGTGATTATTTTATGTTATTACGCGCCACCTAAGTAAAATTAAAAACTCATAAAAAATTAGTATTATTTGGGAGCTTCGTGTACTGATTGTGTACGATTCAGTCGTTATATTGTATAGGCTATACGACGTTTCAGGCGCCATATACGTGCTGTAAATTGTACTCTAATTTTACTTATAGGAAATTCCAAATTTTTGTGGCAGACTATTAATAAAATAAGAGAAAAAGATGTATGTGAATTCGGAAAAGAAAATGGTTTTTCTCTTAATTAATTACAATATTGTTTCACAACATTGGCTTTTGATGGAATTTTTATTATCATTTTCACTCTCTCCCAAAGTGTCATTAGCATTAAGAATACGGAAGATTTCAAAACATAATTTAATTCAAAAGACCTATTATTAATAATAGAATGAAACTTCAAATTGCCCTACCACGCATTTTGTGTATAGCATAGGAAAGCGAAATGATTATTGCCAAAATGTAATTTCCCCTCACATCCACGCACTTTATATAGAATATAATAGTAATATCAGCAACAATATGGTTTCGTATATAATAGTGATATATGAATGACGTCAAAGTAACGTGGGAACGTGTAGCTTATGTTACAGAATACCAATGCTGCCTTAGAACACACCAGCAACATATAATATGACGGGGGAGGGGAATATTCTCATAAATGTACGTCAGCAAATATATTCAAAAACATTCGTGGATGGTAAAAATAACTTTTCCCCTCTACCTTGAATATTTTTCCTCTTTAAGAATGTAGGGCAAAATATTTATAAGAAAATAATATTATCGAAGAAATTGACCGGATACTGTGGCTATATAGTGGTTACATATGGTAAAAAAACACTCAACCGCTCGCCGCTCTAAACAGTCTTTACAGTAAAATATCAAACTCAACTTTTGACGTTGAAGAATGTGTTACTTTTCTATTATTTCTAGCATAAAAAAGAACTTCATTATCGAAATAAATTTTCAATTGAGACACTTAACAAAAATGTAGAAAACATTAGTACTTCGCATACTCATAAGTCAATAGCGGAGTATTAATAATTCATGTGGAATGAAAATATCAAGGGCTTCATTTAGGGGGTAGGAGGGTATATCCCACTGTGGTTTGACTTAAAAAAATTATTGCTGGGTAGTTTTTTTTTTAAATACTGAAAAATGCTAAAATCCTTCAATTAAAATGTGCAAAAAATCTTTGAAATTCTAGCATTTTTTTTACTAAAAAGTTCTAAATTACAAAAAAGCTGCTGAAATCAGGCCAGGTTTGATATCTATTTTAAGCAGATTCTTTTTACGAATGTATCATCAATACCAGTACCTGAAATCTGATCAACACTATAATAGATTTCCGAGTGATTTTTAATTGGTAATTTACGGAGTCATAAGGAATTTTTTTTTTCATTTTTACACCTAAAATGGATACAAAGTTAAAGAAATTAAATTCGATTAATCTGCTTATATAACTTTCACATAGAATGTGCATTTGGTCTTTTGTTTCTGTTACTGATTTTCCTCATCTTCGTTTTATGAAATTATAACGATCTTTTACTTTTATCGTTACTTATATCATTTTGATTGTGTAATCTTCGTTTTGTTTTATTTTATTTTATATATTGTTATTTATTTTTAAATTTGTATTGTTATAATATATAGGTCGATAATAACTGTGTTGCTCCACTATTTTCTGAAAACATATGTCGTTCAACGTAATATTGAAACTTGCCATATGTTATAGTTATACAGGGTGTTTCAGAGCGAGCTGACACATTTCAATCGACTGCTAAGTTGTAACCAATGAACCGATTTTTATGAATTAAAGAAGAATATATAGCCCTAATTCTATATGTTTGTATCACGTAAACAAATTTGCTTAAAAACGAAATCAGGGGTGGTTAGAGGCCGGGACCCAAAAACAGTGAAAAATCACTTTTAAATGACATTAGATTGCAATGAAAATGATTTTGCAGAAGTTCCATGATGGAGATTACTCTATGGGTTATGCAATGATATTCCTGAAACCAAAATTGTCTCTACTGAGCCCTGCATCGATATAAGTCACGGAAGAAATGTGATTGTAAACATTGCCATGTTCGAGTAAGTTTGTGTTACTGAC
>JAQIWE010001798.1:0-14688 GCA_034698565.1 Campodea plusiochaeta
TTCTGCGTACGGCGGACTCGTGACGTCATTCCGAATGACGTAAATTTTCTCGTACGACGATAATATTACGTATTTTATATAAATTAATTTCGGCGCGTCGCTGGGCGCCCTCGCGAGCGGTTGCGCCCCTACAGCATTGTAAAACGTATTACAGTATAGAAGATAGTATTAGAATTAGTGTATTAGAAAAAAAATCTGTAAATTCTATATATATTAGAAGATAGTAAATTAGTGACTTGCTTCAGGAAGACTTCGATAATTAATCTAAATGACGAGCGGCGTGTAAAGTTAGATTTAAATTCAGCAAAATATAAATTCTTATCAGTGAACCCGAAACATAATCAGCATCTTTGGATAAACTTTGGAACCTTGAAACCTAATGTTACATGTCCTATTCAAAATGGATATTAAACTTATATCCTAGGATAATTTTGACTAATCCTGATTAAGACCTTTATCATATAAATTTTACAAATGTTTGCATGAAAACGTTGATATTATCCTATAATATAGGCAAACATTCACGCGAATAAGTGAAAACGTTCGTAAATAACGAATAGATCAGGCGGTTTAAATGCACAACAAAGAAATCAACAGTCATTATATCTATCATCAATATCAACAATATTATTTTAATATATTAATTATGTAAATATAAACATATAAATATTCAGAATTAAACCAAATAAGAAAGTATTCGGGAATGATTAAGTTTTCACAAAAGCGCAGGGAGAAAATAGTCTTTTACAATATATTTCTGTAGTCATCTATAAGGCTGTCTATAAGGTAGCATCATATTAACGCTAACAGCGTTTCAACTTGTTTAAAGTAATGTTTACACTTGATCCAACACGGACCCGAAAGTCAGATCTGGTTGAAAAAAGTCATATATTTCTATGAATATGTCAAAGGATCAAAGACTGTGAACCATTAAGAAAATGAAGAGGCGTAAACCTTATTTTTTTTCTCCTTTCCTTCTAGAAGTCCCTGTGATTGACCTTAAACCTCTATTGGTCAATAAGGAAGGAACTCATTTAATAACTTCTGACACAAGAGAACCTTGAAACGTTCAACTTGCCCAAAGATCACTTCGTTGTAATTTTTAATCTCCTTTTACAGTATAAAGTAACTGGACTAACTGCCTGTAGCATCCTTCCTATGTATTTACTTACCTTCATTTGTAAAAAGCAGAATGGAATCAACGAATAAACTACATCACAAAAAAATATTTCAGTAACACTTCCCTGTCGACATCATACGAGTATTATTTGCACATATACTGTATATATTATATAGGATTCTAAATCTTCCAATGTGTATCTTTTTAAGGAGAAAATAAAGAACGAAGAGAGAAAACACACGAATTTCGTTATTCTTTATAATATTATTACGTGTAAAAAGTGAATTTGTTGAAGTTAGATTAAACTATTTTAAGAAATAATATAATTTTCAGTTCCTTTTGAGCACTTCAGTTACTTCTCCACTTTTTAATATAATCCAGCTCCAGCATTTATTAATTAAAATAAAAAAATTCTAACAATTTAATACTACAGAACCGTTAATTAATCTTTATTACGTATTATTTCATTCAGATGTATAACAGATCACATTAATATAGTAATGAGGAACATGAACCAGCTCTGTTCGTTTTGTTTGAGTAATACAGGAGGTCATAACGATAATAATAAATGTTTAAACCTTTATTATTATTTATTATTGTTTGAGTAAATAACTCTTTATCGCAATAGGACTCCACAATAATACATAATGACATTGTGAACAAAATATATATTCTTTCAGAAATTAGAAAATATAATAATATTATGTGCAGCGTCTTCGGAAGAGGGATTGTTTAGTATGCTATTAACCTTTTCATTTTCATCCTTCCTCAATTTTCTTACCTCTTTAAATTTATCCTATTTAACTTAAAGACCTTAAACCGTAACCATAACAAATATCTTCATTCGTAAGCTATTTCTTTGAATGTAATATCAACTAAATAACAATTCTGGAAGCAATTAAAGATTTTAAATTCCTAACCAGCAGGTTAGTAAGGGACCCGGGCCTCCAGATCGAGGGGCGAACCACTGTTCAAAAATTTGTACACTGGTGTTCAGTGTTTAGTGGTGTTCATCGATGTTCACGGTGTTAATCGATATTCAGTGGTATTCATGCAGTGTTCAGTGGTGTTCATGCAGGTTCAGTGGTGTTCATTCAGTGCTCAGAGGTGTTTATCAGTCAGTGTTAAGTGCGAAGCGTGAATGACTCTTGGTGATATAGGTGTACAAATTTTTTGGTGATGCTTTTGGTGATACTTGATGGTACTTGGTGATACTTTTGTAATCCTTTCGATATTCTCGATGATATCTAGTGATATTTGACGTTAATATTGGTGACCTTCGACAATCCTTAGGTGATTTCTGACTATCCTAGACAATATTAATTTGAAGATTCATAGTAAACTTTAAAGATCTGCCGGCGATTTTGAGACTATATCAGCGATCGCTGCGGAATCTTCCTTTATTTCCTGTTTCTTCACAGATTGCTAATGATCATAATTATGGATATTTTTAATGTAATGACGAATGACATTGCATGTTTGTTTTTATTAAATTCATAAAGTCTCCGATGGTTTTAGATATTTTATTATCCAAAGAGTTCTTTGCTGATCATCATGAATGAAAAATGTACAAGAAAATATTATTTTCACCTCAGCCAAAATAAAAAAATCTTACCGCATTCCCGTTTGGCCGTTTCTCTAGAACACATTAACAGATTAAATTCTGCCACTCATCAACCTTTATTTTAATGCTATTCATGAGCTTTTCCCTTCTTCGTACATTAAATTAGCTGTCTTTAAATTTTTGACCTGCCTACGAAGCTGATGGGTACGTGCTAAAAAGAATCTTCAAATTGCACACTATACTAGAAGAATACTGCCAAATCAGCATGTTTATGTGAGTAATCAGTATGTATATATATCATTTAATTATTATTGCAATTTTGAAGGGAATAAACTATATTACTGTTAGAGTGTTAACACAAAAACTAAAACTTCCTGATCTGTTTTTTAGATGCGACCTGCAGCGAAGCGCACAAAGCATCTATATTGCCCTCAGTATGTCCGTTCATCTGTCTGTCCGTCGCGAGAAACAGCTCCTAAACGGCTAGAGATAGATATAGGGAAGTATATAGAAAAAATTCTCAGAATTATACTTACCACATTTTTAATTTCGAGTCGATCGCTCGAATTTTGACGAATCTCGAGTCGAGATATCCAACAAAGGTTGGCCATAGGTATAGGAAAGTGTATACTTCTTCCAAGGACACTTTTATCCTGATATAAAAATGATTTGAATTTTAAAATTCGGCCGAAATTTGACGAATGTAGGATAGATCGATATTATTTCGGGAATATCGAGTCGGTAAATCCACTAACGGCTATAACAGATAAGCATAGGGAAGTATATGGAAAAATCCTCAGAAAAATAATTCAAGCTCATATTTTTATTTTCAAGTCGATCGATCGGATTTTGACGAATATCGAGTCGATAAATCCGATAATGGCACGATATGGGTATAGCGTACCATATATTTATTCGAAGGGCGATTTTATCCTGATTCCAAAATTGTAAAAAAAGAAGAAAAAAAAAAAGACTTATAGGACGATCATGTTTGTCCGTCCGTCCCCCCACCCCTCTTATTTCTGTAACCGCTTGTCCAATTTTGACCAAATTTTCAGAATGTATAGTGCATAGCCTCAGCATATTCGGAAATCAGTCCAAATTGACCTAGGTTCCGGTTTTCGTGTTTTCATCTTCAGGGAATTTTCATGTTTCATTGAATATCTCCGGAATCGCTCGACGGATTTTAACCAAATTTTCAGGATAGTCTCTTTATAGCCATATACTAAAAGTTCCTTTGTTTCGATTTTTTTTTTCGTTTCAATCTTAAAGTCAAAATTTTAACGCTAATTTTCTCCGGAACTACTGGGCGAATTTTAGTGAAATTTTTAGGATTGGAATAGTTTATACACCTGAAAAAAGTTCCACTTGGCAGATTTTAACCAAACTTTCGGGATTATATCAGTATGTCCAAATAAAAAAAGTTCACTAGTCAGAACCGACATAAGTTTAGAATTTATAATTGTCATCTATTCATGTATTCCTAATACTTTGCTAATTTTCACAGAAACCATTTGCGGATTTGAAACAAATTTCGGAATCTTAATTAATATAGGCTGGAAATATCCAGTAAAAATAGTTCAGCATTTGTAACTTCCAATTTTTTTTTCAATTATTTATTGCTTCATACATTGCTACGGTTTTATTCATAAGAATAGTAAGATACCATCCAAAAAATATTGAAAATTCAAAATTAAGACTTCCATTTTTTCCAGGAGAAATAATTAGCTGCTTGTTTAAATTCGAGCGAAATTCGACGAATATCGAATCGATCAATATTTCACGAATGTCGAGTCGATACTTACAATAACGACCATAGATAAGTATAGAAAAGTATACAGAAAAAGTTTTATGAACTATACTATCTTCCAAATTTTATTTCTCGAGTCGTCCAATCGTTCTTTAACAAATGTCGAGTCGATAAATCAGATAATGACGAGAGATAGATATCAGGAATATTCATTCGGTTTAACATTTTATCTTGATTCCAAAAATGGCTCACTTTCTTAAATTGACCAACGTTCAACGGATATCGAATATATAAATCCCACAATGGTTAGAAACATATTTAAGAAACTATAAAACACTACTTCGAAATACAATTTATTCTGATTGTAAATAAGTGTTAATTTTATGTTTCATATTTTTAAATATTTTCATAAAAACGCTGGGCTATATGGTCGCATCTTTATTAACTCTACAGTGTTTAATTCTACTTGTTTGCTTTAAGATCTTGATACAGCACCATGTAATAATTAAACACTTGTCTTCACACATCAGTACATGATATTTTAAATCCCTTGACTTTATGATGGTCTTTGTGTAAAACTTTACAGACAAACAACTTACATTATTTTTGCACTCTTGTAGTTCTTTATTGTACTAACATTTCATTTGCGTTTATGTTTACGTTAGCGTGTTGAATGCAATTTCAAACTTCAAGTGGGAATTTTAAGAGACTGTCTATAATGGCAATAAAACATATAGACCTACAAACTATTAATGAAATTACTGAATCTTTCATTGAGGTAATGTTTTTAATTAAATAAGTTGACGGAATTCCGTCAAAATGAGTAACTTTTTCTGCGAATTTTTGTTTCGACGGTATTCCTTATTTTCACGGAATTTGCCAATTTGGTTTCGACGATTTTCTTGGTAACTGAAATCCATTGTAATAATTTTACATTTCAAAACAATTACTTTCGATGGAATTATTTTCTACTGAATTCCATTATGACGATTTTCCAGGGTACATTTTTAATGACAAGAAATTTCGTTTATTTTGCTTTTCGGCGATCTTTCATTTCGATGCAATATATGTTTTTACTTTTGTGATTATCTTCAGTGTTGTTAAAAAAATGAACATAAAAACTTAAAAACTTCTACGTGATTATTCACTTACTTATGATTTCAAGCAACATCTTTCTGAGAAACGTGCATAATTATACTTTAATTGCATTGATTTACCAAAAAACTCAATGTTAGATTTTGTTAACTTTAAAGTTAGAAACTGAGCTGTCGGAAAAGTTCATCATCAGTCACTTGTGCTGCAGACTTTAAATTTCTTTATTTATTAGCTAGAGATACTATGATGTATAAGCAGTATTTTTATTCATTCACTTGATTTCATCTTTTGATCGTTAATATGTAGCGTGTACCGGTAGCTCAAGATAATTACAAGAAAAGCCATTAAAAGAGTTTGTTTAGCTTTAAAAATGACAATGTAATACAAACACAAGTTGAGGAATCATGCAGTTTGAAGCTACTAACACGTCGAGCACATTGTGATAAACATTTAAGTTACAATCAGTAATCAAAAAGTTCCAAAGTGATTAGTACAAGACAAATAAGTGTACAAGAAGTGTATCTCATTATGTATTCTTAATGAATAGTGAATTTCCATTCCAGTAGTAAAGTTGACTTTTGATCCTCGAAGCGGCATGTTCCCCCATCACTTGAGTTAAATTTTACCTTGTAGATTGGAGGCCTAGAGCAAGTACAGTGTTGCTATCCATCCTTTCCTTACTTCGTTCCGCACCGCAGATGAATTATTTGACAAGGGAATGGCAAAAGGCATATTTTATGGAAATCACTCTAAACATTGATTCCTAACTGTTTATTATCAAGGTTTATTATCGATATCTAAACTACACAATTATTAAGTCTTACAATTTGTCTGAAGGTGAAGTTTGATATATGTATGTATTAAGTTTATTAACCCCATTTTTCACAGCTCGTGTAGTTTTGTTCTCTACTTGTATGTATCAGGTGATCAGGCCCTCCGGTACTTATGAGATTGATGTGATAAAGTATATGTAGGAAACATTTTATATGTTGTTCTTTAACTAATAATTATTACAGTAGTTCTTCATATTTATGTTTATTGTTATTGAATTGTAACTATGTGTACAAACTTTTTTTCTTCTTCAAAGAGTTCCGGTAAAATGTTTGAAATTATGTAATTGAAGTGAACTTTTAGTGGTATTCAGTATTTACAATCCGAGACAAAACAAAATACCGAAACAACAAAATTTGTAACATGATATTGAATACCGGTATATTCAGTAATGCAGATATTTTGAGCTCGTGGAGCTAAATCATTTATTCATTTTCCAGAGTGCCCGCTGACTTTTTTTTATCTTTCAGTACCTTAATTCAGAGAAATTGATAAAATTTAAAAAAATTAAAGTTAAAAATATCATTAATTTTCTTTTTCTTTTTTATGACTTTATTAATGAGAAATAAAGGTACTGCTGGATCAGTGATTCGATTCAAATCCTGGTTGGTGCGGAGTTGTGGGTTTGACTATAATCAGAGGTCTAGTTTTCATACGCCTGACCACATTTTTGTGATTTCAGCAAAATGTAAATTAAACGAGCGAGAATCTTCAGAATAACATAATACAACATTATTAACATTAATAAGAGTTTGTATGATAACATATCAGTCATCATTTTCTCAAATTTATGTTTCTGTATAATTATACCGATATACAATATACACAAAAAGTTTTATAAACAGGGCGGCCCAAAATTAGTGTCAGTAATTTGCAAAATGCAATTTTTTAAAAACTAGGTTGCATTCATAAAATAAAAAGTAATTTAAAGTTCATGGAGTTCTCTTTCTGGCAATATATAGTTTTACAACAATTGTTGCCGGATTATGACCAATACAGCATTCCGTAAAAAAATGTATCATAATCGAAAGTTGTCAAAAGATGTAAATTGTCAAATTTGCATTTTAAGTACAAATACTAATAAAATTGCAAACAAAAAAATATTTTACATGAATGACTAAATTTGGCGTTCCTTTGGGTTAATGAAAAAATATAATTTGAATAATATAGCTTTTGAAATGCAGGCCTGTGAAAAAGAAAATGCTTTTATTAGGGGAAGAACTAATACAAAACGCATTTACTGGAAAGCTATTTTACCATTTTATTACTGTTTGTACGGAAAACGCAAAATTTTCAATTTACCTCTTATGATAACTTTTCTGTAATAGTTCATTTAAAATAAGTCGGAAATTATTATTATTGTAAAATTATATGTTGCCGGAAAGAGATTTGAATGAACTTTCGATTGCTTTTTATTTTATGAATGTAGCTGCTATAATTTTGGAGAATTTGCATTTTGTAAATTGATGACACTTGTTTTCGGACACCCTGTCTGTATGTATCGCAGAATATTTTCTTTTCTTTCTCCATTATCAACTGTTGCTAAGTCATAAAACTCTTCCAATCTTGCAATTCATGCAAAAAGTTTCCTGTTCCTTTTAATCTAATTGTCATTTGTGTTGTATGTTAATTGCTAAACAAGACATCGTACTTGTCTGGTCCCGTATAATTTTGCATGGTACATTTTGCAATTCAAGATTGCCGGCAATAAAATTCTATTTACGACCACTCTCTTTGACTGGTGTACAATGCTTTGGATGATCCTGTTAATGATAAATTTGCATAACTATTGGTATTTTTACCGTCTTTCACTGCACTCAGTTATCATACTTTTTTTTACTAACATAGAATGCTATTTTTCCCATTGATGAGCGAAATTGTCAAGTTCACTTCTATAAAGTGAAAAACTGCTCGTTTAATGTCACGTAAATCTTTCTGCTGGTCGTAAAAACCAGTTTATTTTGATTATGGCTTTTTTTTAAACATCGTTGTTCCAAACATACTTTTTTTATATTTGTTATTGCAGATTCCAATTGAAATCTGCAACCATGAACTCCGGAACAGGGGAGCATCAGGGTGGGCTTAGCGTTTCCGACGCTGACCTATTTTTGTTCTCCTAGAAGATTTCCTCTGGATCCGCGCCCATTAACTATCATGAAATTTCGTAAGAAAAATGGTGGAAAGATTTACTTATCTATTATTAAGTTGGTATTTTCTAAGTCTCGTCCACCCTGTACAAAAAGACTTCCGGAGTCACTGTCTGCAATGATCAGTTAAATATTAAATATTGTATACATTATTCAATTAAAAAAAAAGATTCAAAGAAAGACAAAATGTTCGTTTCTCCTGCAAGTATTCTTGACTTCATATTATGAATCATGTAAGAAAACACTTCCTCAGAAACCACAGTTTAGTTGAGATATTTACTGCATCACAGAGCAAGCAAGAGGATATTTGTTTTCGTAATTTCATTAACCATGCATTTGAGATAGCTAAGCTATCTGATGCAGATTTGCAGAATGAAAAATCTCTAATAAACGTCAGTAAGTATTAAAAACTATAAAAGGTATTCTCGGACATTCATTCTCGTGATCATAATTACCTTTACAACTAATGATATTGCTATTTTACGGATTATGTCAAAGCAATAAATTACCTCGGACCTCGTGGTCACTGTCAGTGTTGGATTATAACACAGGCGCATTATACTACGTTTACATGCAAAGTCAATTAATGAGCATCTCCTTTCTAGTTCTGTCATTTTGCCGTTCTAAATTTCAGTTTATAGAACGCAATAAAATCGCAAATACGGATTTAATGCCTTGATGTAAACATAGTCCAACTCGTGTGCTATAATTGAAAAGTGTAAAATTCGGGTCTTTTCAACTGCCTCCTTTTACACTTTCTCTCAAAATTATTTGGCGCTCTTCGATTGTTCTGTTTTTCCAGAATTGGCGCTTTTAATTTCACCGAGCACGTGCTCAGCGAAATTGAAAGCACCAAAAAAGATACTATCTTAGACGTGCTCGGTAAAATTGAAAAAGCTATCTCGTTTGTCAGTTATAAAATGTGGAGTTTCTATTAAAACATCCACATTTTATAACTTGCAGAGAGTCCTCACATCCAGAAAGATTGAAGTAAGACTATTCCGTTATTGGCATGCTAACAGGAAACCATCCAATAATAAGCAAGCAGCGTCCTGAAATAAAAGTAAAAATAATAAAGATTATTAAGATGGCAAATTTTCATGTAACAGGATTTAAAAAAAAGAACTTTATCAATAATAATAGTAGAAATACCTTCAGTATTATTATATTTTAATAATATTAATATAGATAGACACTATAGTGACTTAACTTGTTATAAGTATAATAAAACTTATATTTTAATAATGTTGTTATTATGTAAAACAAGTAGAATTAAACGCTGTAGCGTTAATAAAGATACGACCATACAGACCAGCGTTTTTATAAAATCATTTAAAAAAATATGAAACATAAAATTGACACTTATTTACAATCAGAATCAGAATTTCTTTCTTTTGAATTAGTGTGTTATAGTTTCCTAAACCTGTCTGTAACCATTATCGGATTTATCGATTCGATATTCGTCGAACGTCGATCTAATTTAAGAAATTGAGCCATTTTTGGAATCAAGGTAAAATTGCAATTCGAATGAATATATAGTTCCTGATACCTATCTCTTGTCATTATCAGATTTATCGACTCGTTAATCGTTAAAGTTCGATCGATCGACTCGAAAATTAAAATATGGCATGACAGTATATTTCCTAGAACTTTTTCTATATACTTTCCTATACCTGTGACCGTTATTAGATACATGAGACCGACTTAACATTCGTGAAATATTGACCTAATCCATATTCGATGACTTTCACTCGAATTTAAAAAATCGAAACATTCTTAAAATTAGGATAAAATCGCCCTTCTAATAAATATATGGTTCCCTATACCTATCTCGCGCCGTTATCGGATTTATCAACTCGATAATCGTTAAAGTTCCATCGATCGACTCGAATATAAAAAGGTGAGCTTGAATTATTTTTCTGAGAATATTTTCTATATACTTCCTCCCGTTGTTGGATTTATCGACTCGACATTCCTAAAATTTCGATAGATCCAGTATTCGTCGAATTTCTGTCAAATTTTAAAAATCGAATCATTTTTGGTATCAGGATAGAATCCCCCTTCGAATAAGTATATACTTCCCTATACCTATCTCTAACCGTTTAGGAGCTGTTTCTTGCGACGGACAGACAGACAGGCGGACATAACGAGGACAATAGATGCTTTCTGCGCTTCGCCGCAGGTCGTTTCTACAAAAGCATAGAATATTCAGAAATAAAAACAAATAAAAAAAGAATACGGAAATGGATATCTATATTAACGCTACTGTGTTTAATTCTACAGTACTTCATATCTTTCGAGTTGGGCGGTTGATCGTCTAAAGAAATTCCGATGTTTCTGTCCAGGACACCAAAAAGAAACAAATTAATTTATTTCACTTTTTAACCTTTTGTTGCTAATGTTACCATAGCCAAGTTCAACAAGCACTTTATGCCAGTGGCGTAGGCAAGGGAGGAGTTTTGGGGGTTGTAATCCCCCCCTTGACGAAGGAAAAATTGAACATTCAACTAAAGATATGTCAAAAATAGTGAAAAATTAAACCTTAATTGTGAAAAAATTTCAGAATGCTGTCTCATTTTATAAATATCTGTAAAAAGTATTTTTAAAAAGGGGAGTTTTCACCTTAATTCTTTAAAATTTTCTTCGCCGCGTCAACCATGGTGGCGCTCCTCGGAAGGTCTTCGACAGCATCGCTTTGAAATAACCCCTCCCTTTTTATGCAAATTTCTGATGACAAAATCTGCTGCGTTATAGGTTCATTAATTAATTCAATATACAAAAGGTTGTGGATCCCTGCTGTTAATACAGTACTTAGCAGAAACAGTTTCAGAACAGAAATTTGATAGTCTACTGTAGTATCAAAATAGAAATTTGACACTGTTGTAATTTTTCTTTTCCTTTATATTTTCTTCGTATTTTTACATTTTGCAGCTGAGTGACTGTTAAAAAGAAGGGTATTTTACATTAAACTATCATACATTTAGTAAGTCTATTAGAGTTAAAGTGTTTATACTCTCAAAATTGTATAGTTAAGTTCATGATAATGTCTGTCATTAAAAATCATCGAAAAAAAATTGGTTTAATTCAATTAGTCGTTATCAAAATATATTATTCCGTTCTGGAGGAATGTCAGCATTTACTTCAACTCTATTTTTAGACCTGCAGCAAAGCGCAGAAAGCATCTATTGTTCTCGATATGTCTGTCTGTCCGTTCGTCCGTCTGTCTGTCTGTCTGTCGCGAGAAACAGCTCCTAAACGGCTAGAGATAGGTATAGTGAAGTATATAGAAAAACTTCTCAGAAAAAAATAATCCTGTTCAAATTTTTATTTTCGAGTCGATCGATCGAATTTTGACGAATCTCGAGTCGATATGTCCGATAACGGTTAGAGATAGGTATAGGGAAGTATATACATATTCGAAGGGCGATTTTACCCTGATATCAAAAATGTTTCGATTTTTAAAATAAAACCGAAATTCGAATAATATAGAATCGATCGAAATTTCAGAAATGTCGAGTCGATACATTCAATAACGGCTACAGATAGGTATAGGGAAGTATATAGATAAACTTCTCAGAAAAATAATTCAAGCTCATATTTTTATTCTCGAGTCGATCGATCGAACTTCGGCGAATATCGAGTTAATAAATCTGTTATCCTGATTCCAAAAATGATTTGAGTTTTAAAATTCGACGAATATTAAATCGGTCAATATTTCACGAATGTTGAGTCGATATAACCAATAACGACCATATCTGTAGGTATAGGAAAGTATACAGTAAAAGTTCTCAGTAATATACTATCATATACCACATATTAATTTTCGAGTCGATCGATCGAACTTTGACGAATATCGAATCGATAACATTCCGACAACTGTTAGAGGCGGGTATAGCAAACTACAATTCGAAAGACAATTTATTCTGAATCTAAAAAAGTCTCAATTTTATGTTTCATTTAAAAAAATGCTTTCATAAAAGTGCTGGTCTATATTTATGGTCGCATCTTTATTAACGCTAACAGAGTTTAATTTTACTTGTATTTACGTGGTAAAGACAGGACTTGCTTCACCTCTATTTCAACTTTACAAGTTATTATAACTTTATAATGGAAAGTTGTATAATGTTAATTTTTCAACACAATTCACAGAAACATCTACACACATGTCACAGAAAACTACAAAAGAAAAAAAATTGATTAGAAAGTATGTTTTTGTATGTTTTGCTACTGGATAATAATTTAGTTTACTTGCAGTGTCATGGACTCATGGTTTGTATAGTACACGATATACTGTCTCAAATTTTGACATTTTTAGTTGCTCATCAACACTTCACAGCCTTTGTCGTTTTCGTAATTATTATTATTATTATTATTATTTATTCTTAGATGTACTGTAATATACTTTTCCGTGCGCAGTTTACCGAACATAAAGTTATATTATTTGAATAATATTGTGACATGATTTATTTTCTGACGGAATAAAAAAAAATCTTTCTTACTTAACTTACGTTAAAATTTATTTCAAAAAGTATATACAAACATCACATTACAGAAACGTCATTGATGAATTTCTCCTGGGTGCTATCATACTACGTCTTTAAAACTGTTGACAAGCAATGATTTATATCTGCTAGACGAATTTGTTTAATTTTATAAACTAGATCTACAATAACCATAACACTGTTACTTCAACAATAATTGCTTTTGTTTCACACATCTTAATTAGATGGAAATCGTTAACACTAACTCAATGTCATTTAATTAACGATCTAATACGGAATAGCAGAATAGGATATTGGACCTTGGAAATTTTGTGATATTTAAGGTCATTATTATGCTACGGAATAAATCAATAGAACTGTGATAGCTAAAATTGTTAACTGAATCACAGAAAGATGTATAATTTATAATAAGAAAAAATCTACTGTAAATATGATGTTATTCGCTTACTGATTCATTATTGTTTATTGTATTCTGTAGTGCATTCAAGTCGAACAACAGACACTGGATGAGTAAAAAGACACTGAGACATCATTGTAATGTGGAAATAGTGATTACTGATAACCTCATTCCAATACGGTACTTCAGGGGAGCACTGTGGAGGCCGCCATTACGGACATACCTGAACCTTTACATAGACCGGGATATGGAAAACGATGTTTTTTGCTTCTAATTATTTATTTTCGAGTTGTTTAGCAAAAATACGTTCTCCAATGTGTAGTGCAATGTCCCAGAAATAAAAACAGAGAAAAAAAATTATATGACCGAAGTGGAATTATTTTTAGATATTCACTATCAAAAATGGCAAAATTGAGATAATATTTTCTTTTCCCAAAAATTAATTTCGATTTTCTAGAAGTTTTATGTTTTGATTTGAAGATAATTGTGACAGATATTCATTGGTTTGGTTTAAAAATTGATTGCACTACATTATCGTTGTTTTTGAGCCGTTTAAATTTAAGTTTCCCGGACCTTTTCCAATATGGCGGCGCCCATACGATTTCTTCTGAAGTGGACTATTACAAACAAATCGCCTAACTTAAAATAATTATATTGAAAGTGCGAAATCAGTAAAAATCAAGGAAGGATTATAAAAAATTCCAGGGTGCCATAGTTTCCTCTCCCTTATAACAAGAGCTTGGCAGTTTAAAAAGTTATTTTTATTTGATGTGGAATTTTTTATATCAAATTACAGTCATGCTCAAAAACAAACTACGAAAGCGTTTATATTTTCGTGTTATTCTGTTTTCGAATTCAAACTTGTCAGTTTGTTTAATACTTTTCTTTATAATTATTGTATATTGTGATATATTCTACAATTTATATATTTTGTCATCGATAACATAATATATACGTAACTATATACCATTCGAATGAGGTGTTGCCGAGGGATAATTCACTCTTGAAGTTCAGTGTGCACCTCATTCAAGTTCTTACTGTAGTTCATTTCAAGTTCCCAAAAGTTCTTGAAGTTCTTCGAGTTCATTTAAAGTCCTTCAAGTTCACTTAAAGTTCTTCAAGTTTACTGAAAGTTCTTCAAGTTCAATCAAAGTTCTTCAAGTTCATTCAAAGTTCTTCAAGTTCAGTGAAGTTCATTTGGAGTTCTCAAAGTTCTTCAAGTTCAGTGAAGTTCATTTGGAGTTCTCAAAGTTCATGAAAGTTCTTAGAGTTCGTGAAGTTC
>JAQIWE010001799.1:0-14683 GCA_034698565.1 Campodea plusiochaeta
CACGGGGGGGGGGGGCTGAAGCCCCCTTAGCCCCCCCCCGTGGATCCGCGCCTGTATGCTGGAGTTAGTTTACTTCCTTTTCCCGCCGTCATCTCTTATTATTATGCACGCAGACTCCGAGAACTGTTTCAACGACGGCGCATGCGGAGTCAATAATTTCACTCAATAAAATATTTTCCCCACCAGCTGATTGCAAACTTCGCATTCATAGTTAAATCACTGCGCGTTATAGAACGACGTGTTCAAGTACGTCTGAAAATGTATTTTAAAAGTACGTTTTGTGGTGTTATTTGATGAAATGCCAAAGTTAAAAGTTTGGTTTTTGTGTCTTGTTATCTGTGTGTTATGTGGTTGGATCGTACATATCGTCAATCATGAATTAAGTAAGTTTAAATAAGATGATTTCATAGGCGGCACTACAGGTGGGCAGAGTGGGCAGTTGCCCACCCATTAGGTTTCGAAAATTAAAATAAAATAAGTTAGGCTAATTACAAAAAAATGAAGCTAAAATACTAAAAACTAAAAAAAATATTAGGAAAATGAGACCAAATTTTTTAAAAATATCGTTAAAAATGGTCTAAAATAGCAAGTTGTACCATAATTTTTAACAAATTTTTCGCGTTCGCACAAATCATGGTGGCGCTTGTCGGGCAGTCTGCTCCTACGATGTATCAATAATAATCAAACTCTTGCCCCTCCAATAGAAATGGACTGATTCCGCCTAGGGATGATTTAAAAAAAATAATAATAATAATAATTGACAAGACTGTTGTACAGTGTTTGAATATTGTATAAATTTAATTATTATTTTTCTCACAAGTTTTTCTCATCAAAATCAGTCTTTAGATAAAAGTTACTTATATTTTAAATTCTTGGAATTTACTTTTATTATCATTTTTAATTGAAGTTCTATTTTGAATAAAAACATGCGTCAATATTAGTAGAATTGTAAGTACAAAATAAAGAAGAAAAGTTACTAGTTTAATCTGTGCTAATAACATGTCTCCTATTATAATTATAAAAGTTCCATTAGGTAACCATATATCGCCATATATTCATAATGTTCACTGATACGTCATCAAAATTATTTAAAACATTTTAATGAATTTTGCTGCATCATTATCACGTATTTGTTATGATGTAAAAACTACTTTAAAGTCTCCAGACCTGAACTATACCATAATGCCAAAATATTTTAAACAGAGAATATAAGTATATGGGAAATTCTATACCAGTGCAACAGTATAGTGTACAGGACCAACGAATAAATCGATTTCAAAAGCGGGTTACGTCATTTGTAACCCTAGAGTCCGCTCAGAGATTGAAAGATTAAAGAAAGGGTTAGGAAAGTATCGATAAAGGGTTACTATTATAGATTTTAAAAATAATATTTTAAATTAATACTTTTGTTCGAGATTAATGCAGTTATGAGGAAATCAGTAAATTAACGGGTTACTTACAGCTAAATTGACTTTTCTGATATTATAACATACTATTACGGTAGTCTTTTTGATATAAATAACTCATGTTATTTTTCTTACCTCCCAAAAATCACCGGGAGATATTCACCTTAGAAAATTTTTCGTAAGGCAGCAGCGAAATTAAGCAGGTCGATTTGTGCTATATACCTTGTGGACAATCTATCGACTATATAAACAGAAATATCTCTTGATCCGTTGGGTCAAAAAATGTCAAACTTTTAGCAACAATTCTTTAATAATATAGTACAAGAAAATCACAGAAAACCAGAAATTCATTATCTGCACAGCTGCAGGTAACTCTTAAAAATATGGAGATCAATATGAACGCTATAGTTTTATAATAATTAGATATTTACAATATGATCTGTTTCATATAGTGTCTATATCATTTACAATACATGAAAGTTACAGATAGATGTTACTGTATTTTTAATAAAATTACAATTATTTTAGTTTTCATATTTTCAGCCTGATGATGCATATCAGCGTGTATGAATAAAATTATCTTTCTCATAGTATGACTGTATTTCCGACTCTCCGTCAATCCCCTCCCGTTTCGTTATTTGTTGTTATTATTATACGATATGGCAGGAATGGTTTATTTGATATATCGATTTTTACCAGCAGGTGTTATTACAAATTATATTATTTCGGATGAAACTATTCCGAACAAACGGGAAAAAAGTGAATATTAGTAATCAAATCATTCTATATTACATTATTAAAATAATGAACTTAGATTATACAACTGCACTATATAAATGAAATGAAATAATATGAACTGAAACATAAGTATTATACAGAGTACATTAACCTTCAAAAAAATCTGTTTTCCTTCTTTTATTATCAGCATCACGTAAAAACCAGGTAGGTCTAGTTGCATTAACATCCTCCCATTATACATTTGTAAAACGTGGTTATTAATAGACTTACAGCTATTCTCAATATCACATACACGAAAAATTTGTATTGCATATACGCTACTGTTATAATTACGTTCACGTTATTGTATATTATTATTATTATGTTATGACGTGAATAGTATTGTGTATCGTTGGTGGTTTGTAAAGTAGAACAAATTTATTTCGTCATAATTATAAATTACTTTTATTAACGAAATGTTAAGAGTCCTTCGCCCAGAATCAACATTGGGTTTCAGCATGGGGAATCCCATATTAAATCCAATACTATTTTAATGCTACTTTTTAGGCAATTATGTAGTGTTTGGTATTATTGGATGCAGGATGAAGTTTTTTTTTTTGGTTTACCGCAAAAAATGTGATGATGATTTAAATTATTTTTTCAATCATTGCCATGATACATTAAAGACATAATGAAAAGACAGAAGAATGTTGTTTTACATGTATAATCCAAAATGATATTTGTTTTAAGCTAATTGTTAAATTATAATCAGCATAAACAAACTGAACTTTTTATCTCTACTGACGGCCATTTTGTTTATTAAAAGGGTGCTTTTCACAAATATATTTGAATATTATCATAACGAATGCAATCGAAAATAAAAATAACGATTTGAGACTTTACCTGGTCAGTAATACAAATTTCGGCCACTCTGAATTTCAATTTTAGCTGGAGGGCTCTTAACAGTTTAAAACATGTAATTATTTTAGTGCATATACGTCGAAATAACGTCTTACGATTAATTATACTGTACCGCATTTTATTAAATTATGTAAAGTAGTTTTTATATTCCATGAAAAGATGAGAAATTCTAATAAAACAACTGAAAATTATTGTACAAATGTCAAATAAATATTTCTGTGGCCAACGCTTGTCTATACATTTACTATTCAATGTGGGTCTGAAAAACCTGCAATATTTTCCTTTTTCAAATTTTTACTTGTTATATACTATATTACTAGTACTTTTATACAGTATCTATATTTTAAGCAAATGTCAAAACAATACAATTTTAGATTTGACTTTTTAGTAAAAAACAGAAGATGCTATTTTACATCACTACTTTTGTACAATGTAATAAACTAATTAAAAATTAAAAACGATCATCTATTGACGTTAATTTTATTTTAATACTGTATAATTATAATGCGTATACATATTTTTCGATGTATTTTTAAGTTGTAATTATTTTCTTTGTGTTTTCTTCAGAGACCATCGAAGCCCGTCAAGTAGTGTTTCAAATAATTGGTCCGTGTCCTGAAAGTACAAAGTTCAGAAGTTATGTGGCACAGGAACTCAGGAATATCAAGGATGAAATACAGGAGTCACATGGTAAAATAAATAGTAAAATCTTACGAAAATTACTCGCTATATTAATATTAACATTTTGAGTTTTTTGTTTGTAGATTGTCTTTTATAAAAATTTAAAGGTAAATTAAAAAATATCTCATTCGGACATTTCTTACAAACTTTCTGTCGATTTTTTTTTGTTACTTTTTTTTTTATATAGTGCAAAATAAACCTAATAAATTCAATAAAAATAATATGTCATTACTAAGAAAAGAGTTATAATACTGGTGTCACATTTTTTTTCAATTTACTGAAATTTTATATTTCAAGATCGGTTCAGAAATCATATCAGGGGCGTAGCGACAGGGGGGGAGTTGGGGGTGTCTCACCCCCTCAATATCGGAGAATTCTTAAAGAGTTTTAAATTCTTTCATTCAGATATGAGAAACTAAGTAAATCAACTGAAAGTGAAAAGAAGAACTATTTTTCCATAAATATTTTATAGTTTAAAATACTGAGATTGCCGACAAAATGATTTTTTGTTACGTCGCAAATCACAAAATTTTGCGTTCAGGCTTTCGTCCTGGCTAAATCACCTGTATAAAACTATAATACATTGTTTATACTACATTATAATGTTCATTTTAAAGTATTACCAGAAAGGGATGGCTTCCTGGTATTACTTTTGTAACACTCAAGGGGAAGAAATGTAATGTAATAATTTGTTTATCTATATTTGTCAGTAAATTTTAGCTTCACCCCCCTCCCTCCAATAATATTTCCTCTCTACGCCCCTGAATCAGATGTATAAAAATAAGAGTAGCAGCATTAGATGAGATTAAAAGTTCTATAATTTTTCATGGCCCCCATGTCTCCTTCAAATGACACTTCCGGTGCATAGTAATCAGAATTCAGATGAAATAATTTGTAGCATGTAAACTTATTTTTATAAATTACCAAAATAACAATGAATTTTTGTTGTTTCAGAGACTCAAGACTGGTCCGCCCTGGAATCAAAAATACGCCAACTCCAAAAATTAATTGACCAACCAATGCCACTTATTGAAGAACCACAACCCATTCAGTCATTAGTTGTTCTCATAGACGCTAGGAGTCTCTCATTACCTGAAATATCAAATTTAATACGCTCAGCAAAGAATTACAAAGTGATTCTCGGTTTAACTGCAGTGCAAAACATATCTGTTGATAAAAAGTCTGTGATAACAGTACTAGTGCCACGTTGTGGTCAAATATGGAACGAACTCATCCGCCATGTTGGATCCTCAGAATACATTCTGATTGGTCTGGATATTACTGTGATACCGAATGTCATTGTGACGCGTCATCACGACGTCATCGCACTTCCGTTGTTGATAAATAATCGTTGGAACATAGAATGCTGGAATACTCGAATTCGAAATTATCGATTATATTTCGAAAAAAATGATAACTGGATTTCGAATCGTTGTTTAACCTGTGATCATATAAAAGGACCATTTATAGTTCGACGATCAGTATTAGAAAAGTATCCGTTAGTGTTGAATGACGTTACAAGCGATGACGTGGCGTTCGCTGATTGGTTTTTAAGACTGAAAGAAGTGGGAATACAAACAGTATTGTGTATTGACGGCACGACAATCCATGATAAAGAAAAGGTTACAACGACACGGGAACAATGGTTACCATTTGTTTTAAAATGGAAAGTAATTAATATTTTCTCACCAGAGTTTCAGTTCAGTTTTGCCTGCAAAGAAACAGGTTAGTAACGAAATATCAGGAATATTTCCCTAATCTTAATATACCATTTTATGCATTCAATACTAAATTACTAATAGTGTCTTGTGTTTGCCATTGTTCATACTTATTTTTCTTTTCCACATATATCGGAAGTATTAAAATTGGATGTCGAAACTGGCGCTGCCAAATTGAGATATTGTGACTGACTAACAGTCGTGTATAAAGTAACATTGACTTGTGAATAACTAAAAAGCAGAAAAAAAGAGAAACAATTCTGATTTGTAGTATAAGTTAACAACAAATATACTCTATACAAAATGTTAAGGATCTTTTCTCGTTAGCATTGTTTGACAGTTTAAGCTCGCTTACAAAAGGGTGGGCAATAGAGTTACCTCTGTTTACCGTTGTAAACAATACTTTCTCCTTTTTTTTGCTTCTGAGAGACATGCATTCATTATTGTTAAAGTTTTCCAAAAGTACGGGTGAAAAATCCATAAATGAAACAAATATCTTTGTCAATATTTGTTTCAATTATGGATTTTTCACCCGTATTTAAGGAAAACTTTAACACTTTTTCCTTTCAAAATCTTCAATTTTCTAAAGTGGAATAGGTTCTTAAGATTTTGTATAGGGTAAGGGTATAGATTCGTATGACGTATAAGATATAAAAATTTATTTCGGAAGGAAATGATAAGAAACATGATTATAGTGTACTTATTTACGTTATATACGATCAGTCGGGTGTCTGGTTTTCCTACACAATCTTACTTTCCTTTGGGATTTTGAGTTATACGAGGGGAGTTCAAAAAGTTCTCGATATGGACATATTAAACTACTTCAAATAATAGTTGCAAAGGATAAATAAAATGTTTCATGATTTTATAATAAATTATTGGTACTATCACAATCCTCGATGAAGCGCAAGAAATCACGTGTAGAATTATGTACATTAGAAAAAATATCGATTTATTCCATCACCGTTCTGTTAAGGCTGTTGGGAAACTGAATTTCCGAAATTTGAAATGCCAATAAAACTGTATGAAAGCAGGTAACCCTTAAGACTGAAAGTTATATTGACCATACAATCTATCCATTTTATCTCACCTTTTTTCAAGGTCAACAGTGACCCACGTGCAGGTCAAATGCGATTGACAGTTTTCCCCGTAGTTATTCCAAAACTTCGTTTTTTGTGAAGATATTTTACAGATTTTTGTTTTAATGTATAGGGAATTGAAAGTTCTATGTCGTCTCTACCTTCAAATTTAAGATAATTTTAAACTTTAACGTAAAAAATATTAAATGTATTTACTGAAAAAAGAGCTCTGATGGAAAACCAACCATTTAAAATAATTGGGTTATGTTAATCGAGTTTTCAGTTTAGAGACGGCATAGAATTCTTCAATGCGCTTCAATTAGTGCAAGAATTAAGTAAATATCTCCAATAGCCTTTGAGAAATGAAGTAATTACGTATAATGGAAATCCATATACCTGTCTACAGGTACCGAATGGCCTTAAGGAAATTTCTCAATGAGAACTTTTTATTATAGTTGATAACAAAAAGGCAATTTCCCTATAAACGTCCAACAACGTTTAAGCAATAATTTCTTGATGGTATTTCTTAGTTTGAGAAGAGATTCTTTAAAATTAAAACGTGTGTTCCAAATTTGCTTCATTTATTGTTTCGTAAGATAGTACTATTAATTTTGTCTTTCCTTTGGATTTGTTTACTTTAGACAAAAGGACCAAAAAAGAGTCATTACGGTTTGGTCAGGTTAGGTTAGCTTATATTTGAACTTGGATAGTCAGCAATCGCCTGTCACGGATAGGTCAGTCTCCTGTCACGGATAGGTCAGTCTCCTGTCACGGATAGGTCAGTCTCCTGTCACGGATAGATCAGTCTCCTGTCACAGGTAGGTCAGTCTCCTACCTCGGATAGGTCAATCTCCTGCCTTGGCTATAGGTTAATTAATCTCCAGTTTAGGCGAATTTGTTAAGTTCATTATTTCAAAAGAGTTTCCTTTTTTTGGTCTTTTTGGCTATTGTAGTACAGTACTTCATCTGCTGGGATTGTTACTTGGTTAGAATATTAATGATCAGAAAATTATGGAACTTGGTGTTTATACTTTTAAAGAGATCAGATACCCATTATTGGAACTGTTAACAATTTATAAAAAATCGTCTATTATCAGTTCCGAAAACGTTTTGAATGCCTCATATCTATAGGAAACGAATGAATCAAATAAAAGGAAGTTACGTGTAAAATTTTCACAACTTAGGAAAAATATGAAACTTCTGTCTGATTTCAGTTATACCTTAAAAAAATGACGATAAAAATATTCATAGAAAGTCAGATTTTCTTTTCTGTTTTGTAAATTTTCTATTGTATTTTTTAAAATCTATCTTTTCTTGACAAAGAAAATTTAATTTGGCAACTTATTTCTTCTGCAGGTATAAGTTGTCACCCTAAGAAAGTAGCTCGTGAATTTCTACTATCACCATGTTGTGTTGAACAGGTCGATAGAGCTGTCAGAAGTTTAGATCACTTCAGCCAATTGGAAGGAGTCAAATATGAAATGGATTCAGGACTAACATTAGGTATAATTAAACTTTACATTGAAATGTACTGGATATTTTACAGAGTGTGTTATCTTTATTATATTTTTATTAAAACAACTAATTTCCTTCATCTTCCAAATTTTCCTGTATTGTGTGTAAATAAATATAGATATAGATAGATAAATATATTTTTATTTGTTTCGGCCATGGCCCATACAAAGTTACAGAGGTGTATCATTGTTATAGCAAACAATCGTTTTAATGTGTTATTATAAAAGTTTGAAATGACAAAATTATATGCGAACAGTTGATTACATAATTACCCAATAATCTCTCTAATTTTTATAACTTCATTAATAAAATTATAAATTTTGTAGGTTTTGGTTTTATTTAGATTAGTAAAAAAGGACCTGAAATTGGGTTTGGGTATTATTGGATAATTATTAGTGTCATCAATCTCATCATTTGTTAAATATCTTGATCTGTGTGTAAATAAATATAAAAAAATACTGATTGAATCAGAAATGTTACTTTTTTAATGTAATATTGTACATTGATGAATTATTCATGTTGAATTTAACCAGGCGGTGGCCATCACTGATCTCGTAGGTACTCGTACGTGTCGGCGCACGTGCTAGTAAACCATTGCTGACTGAAAAGACTCATTTCGATCTGGAATTCCAATAAAAATGGAATTTTTTAATTCTATGTTTCAATCGGGAATTTTCAAAGTAAATTCAATTGTTTATTTACCTAAAATCTTGTAATATATTAAAATTTAACAAAAAATAAAAATGTAATTTTTTGACATTTTTCGAAAGTTAATAACAATATATCCATATGAGCAGTTTAATCACCTCTAAATACGAGAAAATATTAATTTTCATTCGAATTCCCTATGCTGACAATGGTTTAGAGTGGTACTCTACAATGGCCGCCAAATCGCCGACAGCTCAATGCGCGCATGGCCTCTACCCCATTTTTATAAGTTATATATAGTAGCTCCATGAATTTAACACCATATTTTATTTCTTCTTTCAGGATCAGTAAAACTCCGCAACTTAGCACCTTGGGATCTCGATGGGGATGGAGGTTACCTCACAACCGACTACCAAACATACAAAACCCAGGGTACAACTTACTTCCAAACACAGAACTTCACATTAACCGATTTCGTTGAACCTACTGGGAATAATAGTTATTTTCAAATCAATACTCCAGATCTGTATATCGAAATGTTCGGTTGCGATAACCTGACTAATGGGTTGTATGTACCTGATAATATGAAGGTTATAGCAACTCGAGCGATGTTCGGTGGAACGTGGATGGTTAGTCATGTCAACCCAGGGTTGTTTACGAGAAACAGGTAACGGGTTTTTATATTTTTAGGATAGATAGTTTAAGCTCACAGGTCTTTGGTTCATACTTGTTAAGTTTGTCAAAATGGAATAATAAAGACCAATAAAAAACTGCATATAACTGATAATATTTCGACATTTATGTAATACCATTATCTATGAAAAAGAAGATTTTACAGGGGCTTCAGAATAGATTTTGACCATTTTGTTGGAAGGGGAATATAATCAAAATATTTTGTAAACACTTTGTTTGATAATGATATTACATAAATGTTGAAATATCACTAGTTACATACAGTTTTTTATTGGTCTGTACTACTCCATTTCGACAAACTTAACAAATAATGAATACAATAATCGTACAATAGTATTGATTATATTTTGAGATCGAATTCAGTGCTGAACTGATTTGAGTATTTTTATTGAAACATTTTTAAAAGTCTCATTATCAGAAATAAAGGACAAAAGTTTTCAATAAGTCTCTTTACAACCGAAATAATATATTTGTATAATTCCCGTTTTTTAAGGACTATGTACTCTGAACAATATATTGTTGGGGTGGGGCTTTTTATTATTAATTTAACCAGCGGGAGAATATTGTGAAAAAAGTAATATTTCGGGTTTTTGTGTATATTTCTCTACTTTTTATTATTTAAATAATGGAGTGTTTCTCTTTTCGAAAGTTGAAATCGCTGGAAAGGGTTCAAAATTAATAGCACTACTGTGTTTTTTGTTTGGTTGTTGCATTTTCTGTGAGCAATGTGTTTTTGAAAAGTTAAATTAAAAAAAATCAATAGTTCGGATATTTTAAAATAGATTAAATTTTAATATCATTGCAAGACCAAGTGTTTCCAAGATATTAAAAAAATACATGTAGGTCTAAATAAATAGTGTAATATACTGGAAAAGTGTGCTTCTTCAGAAACGTAGAGATTATTGATAACTTCTTCGTACTTCTGCAATATTGTTGGCATTACTAAAAAGCCTATATTTTTCCAGTAGAAGTTTGAGATTGCTTTTCATTTTCTTAATAAAAATCAAACTGACTTATTATTATAGTTCCTGATGAGAGTTCCAACATTGGTTTTAACCTTAGCGGTAGTTAAACGAAGAAAAGTTGAAGAACTTTTATAGTAAAATTAACAAATATTCGAAATATGTTGTTATTCTATCCTCTTTGAAGAATAAAGCAAGTTCCCTAACTTTCGCAATTTCCGAATTTACAATTTTTTTTAATTTGTTTGTTTTCTTATTCTATTCCAGGTAAAATGTATGCTGTCCTGGGTCGTCGCCATGGTCGTGTTATCCATGGTGATATGCAAGAGGGGTCATCAACCTTCCATGTAACAGCAGTGTTACCAGTCATAGAAAGTTTCGATTTCGCTGGGGAAATTCGAAGACAGACATCAGGCCTTGCAAGTCCACAGTTGCTGTTCAGCCATTGGGAGGTAAAATATAATATACTCATCGAAAATTATTTTAAATATTATTTAACTCATTGTGTTCAAAAATTCATAATGTGTTCATTTTGAACCGAGTTCTAGAAAAAGTTTCTGACTTGAACGTTTCGATTCTGCAATAACACTGACGCTACTGGATTCTAAATATTGCGATAAGAAAAAAATTACCAAATATGCACTGTTTAGAAAATGTGCTGTTTTTTTTAATTGATATTTACTTTGTAACGGATTATTTATCTATAATAATTATGATGTAAGGGAAACATTGAAATAACTCTGGCAAATTATTGCAGAACTCACGCATTTTCTGTCTAGAAGGCTCGTAATGTTGCAAATGCTTGTATGAGTCGAACAAGACTAGAAGTTTCTCGAAGCATAATATTTCATAGATAGTTCTATAGTCTATCGACTCGGTAGATATTTCATATTTTTCATACATGTTTTCCATTATTTTATACTCTTTCTTTCCTATTTTTTTTTATAAAAATCGAACTAGTTATAAATTCCGTGTAACCACCCCGGAACCGTATTGGTAAACACCAATAAAAACCCTCAGAAGCGTGCTAAATCCCATGAAATTCTAATATATTTATAATACTCCCTTATAATATTTCCGGCGATGAAATTATGTTATCCAGCAAGAACATTTTGATCTCCACCCTGCCCGAAGTCAGTAACTTTTGCATTCCGAAGTGACCATTTGCCGCACCCTCCTTGTCCGAAGTACGGCCATAGATTACCACCCCCGCATGTAATAAGGTAGATTTAGTGTAAGGTGTAATGTGGTATTATACGTCACTTCCGGTGCAGGTTTAATCCAGGGTGTTAGAGGTTTATAGATTTTTAGGGGGGGCTTTAGGTTAACGGTATGTTTATCTTGAATTCAACGTACATCCGGTTTTATGGTTATAGTAATGTTACATATTAATGTAGATGTTAATATTCAGAGAAGGCAAAGGGGGACAATATACAAGGTTAGTATTAAGTTGGTTTTACCCCTAGCGGTCGATACAAGCCGCTAGGGGTAAAACCATCTTTATATTAACAATAACGTGTATTTATTGTTGTATCGACCGCTGGGGTAAAACCATCTTAATATTACCTATTATATAGAATAATCTTGACTATTTCGAGTGTGAGAAGGAAAATTGTTGGAAATATGACACTGGTTTTCAATGTTTCTTAACTATACTGACTAATCTCATATTTATTTAAATCTTACAGGAGTTTAGCTTTCAACATTTAGGAGGTTTAGTACCATTGATACCCACAAACTGGGGGACTGTTTTCACGAAGAGCGGTTATAGCGGGGGACCCTGGCCCTTCCTTTATAACCTCACTTTCGAAAAATACCACAAAAATAAAGACAAAATATTAAGAAAATGAAGTTGAATATCGTCTTAACTCACGTCAGTATATTTTTTTTTGTTTAAAATATACAAAATTTCCTTAAAATTATATAAATTTCCATTAAAACATACCCATATTTTTTGTTTAATGATCTAAACATCACTGCTTGTTTCGTATAAAGAAATAGAAATTTCGCCTTTCTTCTGGTTTGGGCTCCCTTACGAAAATTCTAAAATCCCCTTTGGCTTTCACCCATCCTGGGAAGAATTGTATGGATATGAAGACAAAAAAAAAACGCGGTTTCGATCCACAAGGTCTCGTCAGGCACACTAGGAATATCGTATGGATTGCTAAAATTCCCTACTATTATACAGTATGACGTGGCCATCAAAACGCTATGCCCTATACCGTTGCTGTTTTTGTTAATCTTGAAAACATTTGACTCGAAAATATTCTGCCATTCCTGAAAATTAACAATGACAGAGTATTTTACCAGAAACTCTAACCATTTTCTTTTATTTTTCAGTATTCATTCTCATTGAAAGTATAATAATAAAATATTCTGCAACTAACTTTAAAATAGTTTATTTCGTATAATGAATAATTTAAAGTTAATATTAAGATGGTTTTACCCCTAGCTGTCGATACAACAATAAATAAACAAATAAAAGTTGGGGCAGATGTGGGAATCGAACCCGACACCTCTCGCTTTCCGGGCGAGCGCCTTATAGCCACTTGGCCAAGCTGCTTTTAATCATGATTTAAAGTTGTATCTAAGCCACAATCCCTTTTTTTGTGTATTTATTGTTGTATCGACCGCTAGGGGTAAAACCATCTTAATATTAACAATGTATATTGTCCCCCTTTGCATTCTCTAAATATTACAAATAAGCTAGTGGCAGCTAATTTACATTGTATATAGAAAGCCTACAATCAACGGAGATCTACGGCCATAATTATCAATATGGAGAGTTTTATGCAAAAAAGCTATCTGAGGCATTCAATTTCTAATGATGCGTTTTGCCTATGGTTATTTACTATCAGTGTTGGTAATCTCTTACCTTGTTTTTCAATGGCGGATAAATAAAGTGCTATAGTAACAATCACAACTCAGTAGAAAAAAATCATAAAATGACATAAAGTATAATGCTGCCTTTTGGAAGACGTAATATTCCGAATAAATATGTGGATACTATATAACGAGCCTAGGAGTTGCTATCAGCTTTTTTATCTTCATACAATGCTTAAGTTGCCTAAATTATTGTATTGTCATTGATTTCTATTTCTTCCAAAATTACAAAAGATATTGCAGCACTGTTTTGCAGTTTCTAACGCAGCAGAATTGTGCTACAGTAGACTACACAGACATGTTTTATAAATGTATATATTATTATCTTTAAAAGCAATCATTTAGTGTTTTTCCGACAATTTCAAAAACATTGCATAATAAAAATATTGGAAGCAGTTTTTCTCTAAATGAAATTTTTTCTATTAAATTCCTGTTGCATGAAAAATTCCGATTATCCAACTAAAAACTCAATATCTCTGAAATATTTTGAAACGGGTTTTTCTTATTTTACATTGATATTCATTTAAAATTTATTTCACCTGCATTTCCAGGCATTAGGAAAAGGAAATCCATATTTAGAAGCAATTGGTGAAAAAATTAAGGATACAGCGATGGGGGATATCAGTTTTTATATGGAGTATGAAGTTCTAACTGGGAAGACTGCAGCTGTTATGGGACAACAAACAGCAGATTTTCAAGGTTATCATCGGTTTTTTAACAGGAGTTGTGAAGTTTGTAAAATACGATTACTGACAGCCAAAACTGATTCCGCACTTTACACAGCTAAAGGATCAGAGTTCAAACCTCTGCTGAGATGTGGGTAAGTAAATAAAAATAAACTTGGGTAATAATAATATTATGGTTTCCAATTTTCTGTTCGTTTCTGTTCTACTAACAACTTGTTGTTATCATTATCAATATTTATTCACAGGAACTATTTATACTCAGCATGATTATGATTTGAGAGATCTTCGTTCCACTTGTACTAAACACCACTTATTTAACGATTAAAACGCCAAACTCATTATTTTTCTTTTAAACACTATTTATTTATGACCAACATGTTTCGAACAAATATTCTTCTTCGGGGTCATTATATTATAATGTTTACAGCAAAATATGTTGTATACCATTCATGTCGTTGTACCATTTCAGGCTTAATTCACACTTGAATGGTACAAGTGTGACATTATAATATAACGAATCCGAAGATGAACATTTGTTCGAAACATGTTGGTCATAAATAAATAGTGTTTAAAAGAAAAATACGTAGTCTGGCGTTTAAATCCTTTAATAAGCATAGAACTCTGTAGTATATCCAATATACTTAAATTGACTGGATAGCGAAATCGATTTTCTTTAATTGTATTGTACTGATAGTAGTAATTTTGCTATAACTTTTGGTATAAAAATTATCATCCCACTACTTTCCGTTCATGAGATATGGCGATTTGTAAAAA
>JAQIWE010001800.1:0-14681 GCA_034698565.1 Campodea plusiochaeta
CCCCCCCCCCCCCCCCCCCCCCCCCCCCACACAAACTCATATTCTATGAAATTATTTTTCTGAGTACTAAGAATTAAAAAAATGCCGGGCTCTATGTGATGGTGGGTGGCGTACTAGTGACGAGATTTTTTTGTGATCTCACCTTCTCACGTACTGTACAGGTTAATATATTTTTCAACCAATTGTCACATCATTCTACACTTATAGTGCAGGCCGAAGAGTTTCTCGTAGCTATAAAGGGAAATGTATCTTCAAAACAACAGATCGAATTCACATTTTTCTCGGTTGCGGTAAGTTTAATTATCAATTTCACTTTCATTGTGATAGGAATAATGACTTTCAGTGAACATATTGAGAGGTTTCGCGATAAAAGCATTTTACAGCTTATATAATTATGTGTACGGTATCAACTAAGAAAAAGCAGTCACAAATAAAATATTGAATAAAGACATTTAACTTGCAGTCCATACTTATAATATAACAATGAGATCATTTTATAGACATATATATGAGTTTCGAAAAATAAAAGTTATTAATATTACCGTTTTGCAATTTCACGTTTCTATTGATAGGTATAAAGGCCGCTGTTTGATAGGTATAAAGTCCGTTGTCTACAGTCAAATTTCTCCATCCTAGTTTCATTTTTATGAAAGAATTCCGTTCATCAAATTGCAACATATACAAATTTAATGATCACATTAGGACAGATGACTTAAAAATTTGAAACTTCTTAATGAACTTTTATATTGTTGTTTATGTTCCTTCAAAACAATTCAGATTAGAAAAACAAGCATTTTCTAATCAATAATAATCTTATTTAGGCTGTCGCTAAATAGCAAAACTACACTGCATTATTCGGTCTTCAAGTGACATCACAACGGTCTTTAAGATCGAATTTTAACACTATAAACCATAAGACCTCTTCCTGTCGGACTTTTTCAACGGTGAGCGGTTTCAAAATGGTCGTCATTGTTGAAGAACAAGTTCGTTTCTTAAATTGTAAGAATTTTTATGCAATTTGGTGTTACAACAACAAATGAGCATTCTAATAGAAAAAAACTATTATGGCTTTTTTAATTTTACGTAATTGAAACGAAAAAATATTGTACTTACAAAAACTATCGAAAGGTGGCTATAGTTTGAGCTAAATATTTTTTTTCTTCTTAGAGATTAGCCGAATATGCTTCAAGTCTCAAAGAAGAAACAAAATAACGACAGCCATATTATACACTCGTCATATGAAAAAGAAAAAAATGTCTACAGGTTCACAGATATTTCCAAAGACCTACTACTGCCTATTAAGGAAAAACAAAGTGGTGAAAATTATATATTACAGAAACTAGCAAATTTGTCTTATTTAGGTTGTAATACAACAACAAAGTTTATTTTTCAAACGTTTTCCCATGACTTCTTTTCTTCTTCTTAGTAGGATTACTTCCTGTTATTAGTAACATTTTTAGGGCCTAAAAACAAAAACAATGGAATTGAAATAGAAGGTTTTAGTTTTTAATGTAACTAAACAACAATAGGGCCTACGATTGAATTTAAATTCAACTGTCTTGTACTTTTCAATATAAACTCACTAGTAAACAAAACCAGAAGCAATAAAAAATTTCTACATTCTACGTTAGGTGATAACAATTTATAGGGTTCCTTCGCAGTTTTCTCTGTAAATATGAATGAAAGAGCATATAATTATATCACCAATATGAAAATACCAATTTACAGATATCATAAATCCTTCTTTAAGAAGGTTTATATCTTTTACTGCATTTCTGTTTGACCTTTTTTTCTCTTCCTTGTATCCTTAGATATATAAAATCCCTCCCAACTTCAAGAAAAGCCGTAAGAACTACAGTTTCGCAGTAGTGATGCATTTTGTTGTAAGTCTTGAACTGAAATCCCAAGTCGGTGACTCTCATTTATATTGTTGCTCCAAGGGTTGACTACAATGTATGGCAGGACCTTGGAGCCTGTTGGGAATTACAGAAAGTCGCGCCACATATAGAAAGAAGCTCTACAGTGCTGCTAAGCCTGTACAGATACAAAGTAAATGGAGGTCTTTTGTTTTGATTACGTCTCCTTTTACTTTAACATGAAAACAGTTTCTTCGCCAACAATTCCTTCAGTAAGAAAGGGGATCTAAATTCGTAGCAATTCCTTAAAATTATCTTTTAAAATTTAAACGTTACTCTTATTTTTAAACTTTTATTAACTTTTTTCTATATAAAAAAACTCCTGAAATAAATACACGAAAATATAATGGGTAACATAATTAATACACAGCGAACTTCCTAGTAGCTTGTAAAATTAAAACTAATCTTCAATATAACAACGTAGAACGTACTATTAAGCAATAAAACATCAAATAATGTGGATATAAAAGTTCTGGTTTGTAATATATTTTCTGCTACACACATTGATTACCTGCATAATCAAATAACATGTATAAATTATACAGTTACCGCATGACAAAGTTCACGTCACTTTGTTGCATTTTTATCTTATTATTATGGGTAACGTTTAACCCTTTATGTTATTTGTGTTTCGCATTTAATATTTTGGTAATAATAAACAAATAAAGCTTGTATTCTATCTCACTTTAGTTTCAGTTTGATTGATTGTAAGTAAAAGAAATATTATACATACAATATACTAGGTGTGAGATCTGAAATAGTCACACTGCATAATTATATCAAAATTATTTATTGTATCATGAGTTTTGTGATAAAGAATTTTCGCTCCTTAAAATGTCCAATGTACAGTATCGTACATTATTTATCCTCTTTCTCCATGTAACCTATATACACACACATTATGTCGTCTTTAGATTTACTTCAATAACAAAAAATTAATCAGTGAGGCTATTTAAAATAAATCAACCTATTGTGGGTTGGTAAAACAAAGCCCTTTATTTAAAGAACAAATTTTCTCCTTTATAGAGAGTTTGCAATTCCAGGCGAAGAATAATACACTACCCCTGTGGTAACTAATAAACGTTGCCTTTCCAAAAACCAATTAGAGCCGATTATCCTTTCCCATCTGTAACACAAGCATCCCTTTCCTTTAACGTACATACACATATATAGCGAGTCTCGCACAGCTTATATTTCAAGAGAAGAAAATCCTCAATAATAATTAACATTAGAAATCGATTCCCATTTCCTTTTTATTGGTTGGATTTATTCCAGTAAAGCACCATTTAAAATGTTCTACAAAATATACAATAAATGTATGATAAACTAGATTTAAAGGTAAATACCGGTTTACACTTTAAAAAAAAATTCATATCTTGAATAGAATAGAAAACATTACAGAATATCTTTAGGTTTATAACAGCACTTGAAATAAATATACAAAAACGTTTTAACAGTTACTGTGTTATGTAGCAAGTACAGCAATATTATTATAAAGCAAAAAATATATTTCTGAATGAGGTACCCTATACGTCACATATATTTTACCAACAATAGTAAAATCAGCTTTAGACCACTCTAATTAATTATTATACTGTTATTTCTGTTTTCCGCAATGATTAAAATTTTAATAGTTTAAATCTTTTATTTTTTTTCACAGTAACACAAATAACAGTGAAAACAGTAACACAATAACAGTGTACATTTGTCTAACCTTTAATCCACAAATCCTTAACTTAACATTATAGTTATCAACTATGACCGTGTCCTTTCGGTGTTCGTTTGTTTAACATTGACATGTAATATAACATTCTACGCCCCTGAGAGTAATATTTAAGCCGTACAGGGCTTCAATTAAAAGCATCATTTCACTGATAGCTAAAAAAAGTGAGCGGGAAAAAATCGAAGGGAAAACAGAGAAGAATGAAGCAGAGTTGAAAAAGGAATGGAGAGGAGAGAGGGGAGCAGGAACAAAAGTACAGAAACATGGGAATCAATCACTCAACAACGCATAAGAGAAAGCTTTCTCGTTTTTCTGACACAACCTCCCACAATTTTATCCCATAAAAATCGATAACTTCTTTAACCTAACAATGACGAAGTAACGAGAGAAATGAAATAACCTTTGCTAGTAAAATAATATTAACAAATGGAATGAAAATCAAATATAATATTCTGCTTTGTATATATGTCTATAAGAATTTAATGAGTTTTATACTGTGAGAAATAAATCAATGATGTATAAGAATTCAATAATTCGATGAGAAATGGTAAAACTGTATAAAGAGATTAACCACTGGATACTTCGCTTTTAAAATATTTCCAAACAATAATTATTTAATCTAAAAACGTTTATTCTTAATAAGATTGACAGAACTGTTACATTCACAATTATAAAGCATCGCATTCACTTCAGAAAAGGGATTGTTTGTTCAGTGTAGAATAGGTCTGTCTGTGGAAAATATTTCAATATAATTAAACGTATAATTTTTCAGCGGGATGTAACGTTTTCCCCACACACATTTATCGTTTCACTTTCTTTGTTATCTATTGTACTCGATATCTCATGGAAACGATAAGCTGTACTGGAAAACGTAGCGCCCTGCTGAAAAAAAGGCCTTTAAGTAACAAAATTATAAGTGGTATTTACACGTAGGTAAGCATCACTAATAATCTTAATCGCTTCATTTACTAAAGCGACACTTCTCTGAAAATGTTATTAAGATTAACAGAATTCAGAAATTCATCATAATAACAATAGTTTATTTACATCGTGGCGAATAGTAGGGCTCTAGGCCCTCTCACAATAAGTTAATAGAATAAAATCGCTTGATACTAATTGCAAACCAAGAGATAAAAAAGTAGTTTTTATATTCCTGAAATATTTCATTTTTTATGAATTTTTCCTTTTCATTCTACTTCAATGCAGATCACTATTTGCATATAGAACGCCAGTTACATCAAGAAGTTCAATCACAAAGTAACGGCTTAATACTTCAGATATCTATATTTTTTCACAATGTAAACGCAATGAAATAAATATGGCACATTTCCATCTTCATCATTTTCATTTACATAATGACATTTATAATTTTGCCGTTACAAGTGGATGAGACTGATTTCTGAAAACACAGAACTATAGTGAAAATAATACAATAAGGATCATGCAAAGATTCCAGTACAAATAATGAACTTAAAATAATGCGGAAGTGTTATATACATGATACATCTAAATATCGACTGAAAACCAAAATAAGACGTTATTTCTCAATTCAACTTGACTTCTGATTTTAATGTTTACGAACCAAGAATCAATAGTGTATTTGTATAACGTGTAATTACAAACGTGTTATAAAAAGGGAAAAACAGTCCTGTAGCATCTCATCAACCTTTCTCTTCAAGGATAATTACTGCTCTCCTAAACTTTAACATGCAATGAAACTGAAACTGATACAGAGCTTTTTACAAGAGACATTACTAAACTTGACATGCAACAATGTAGTTGGAAAGTAATGGAACCAAACATAAAACAAGGAATACTAAGTATATATATCCACAGACCTTTAATACCCATCATGAAAGGGATAGAACAGAACCTGTCAGAATCAACATAGCAAAACATTGAAACAGAAAGAGAAATATTGGCCACTGTTACAACATATAAGAGAAAATATGAAAACGCCATTTTAGATTAATAGTCTATAGTAGCAGAAAAGGAGTATTGCACGGTATATGAAAGAATGGAACTTTTATGAGAAAAATAGCGGGCTTGTTCCAAAACAGTAAAGACGAACAAGAGGAGGAAGGAGATAAAAAAAATTCACCGTTTTTCAAACACAAAAGACACTTTCTTTCTTCTCGGGATATTCGAAAAGGTACTCTTGTCACGTAGAATAGAAATAAATCTACATCTTCTGAGACTTATTTCACAAGGTACAGTAGGCCTATATTGACTAGCGATCATTTCTAATAGAAGGATTCCAAAGACAATGACAGAAAAAGAAAAAAGAGAAAACGAGGAAGTATGTGATTAATTTGGTCCAAATAGAGTCCACGATATATCTCCGACGATCACTTTTGACAGAACACAGATGGTATTATTACAAAGTTGTGTGGACTCCCCTCCACACTATTCTCATATATTGAGAGAGAGAAAAATATCTAGTCAAAGGAAGAAGGCGAAAAATGTTATTGGAGGGGTATATTTAATGTTACAGTATTAAAGTTATTTTAGAGAGTTGTGACATGAACACGGATTAAGGTGAATTCGTTAAATGTGTTGCTTAAGCTCTGGGGGTTTACTGTACTAGCTTTACTTTGAATATTTTCTCTACCGGCGATCTCTGTTTCAGAATGTGTACTTACATTTATAATTGACATTTCTGTTCATAAAATAATTCTTATTTTATGCTGCCTGTGTAGACTGCAATCATTCCTATTCAAAATTTAGCTGATTCCACATATGGCGTACGCTTATTTCATGGATTTTTATAAAAAATAATATTACAACAATATTAATAATACAAGACTATAGTCTAATAATTGTTACATTTCACCTAATTTGGTTCATATTTTAAGTGCTGCTTAAAAATTACTACAATTATGAAAAGTTTAATGTTAAAATATGTGTTCATAGAGGGATTACGGCTTCATTTTTTCCATTAAATAATTTTAAATTGTTCAACACTCTCGTACGACCATGTGATTGTTATATTGTTTTTAAGATACTATTGATTTTAATGTATTTCTGATGACTGTAACAACGTAAAATAATTGCGTCTTAAAAGTCCCCCGCCCCCTGCCTCACCCCGAGTGAATGCATCCTAACTTGTTTAACTGAATTTTCATTTAACGACATTACCATAGGTCTGGAGCATATGATGTATGTTTAACAAAATATTCAAGGTGATTTCTTTAACGAATTCTCAATATTATAAAATTTTAACAAAATAACTTGTCAATCAATAATATTTAGCACTTATTACAAACAGTAAGCGTAATTTGGGAATTACTTTCATATATCTCATGATATATTATAACTCTACACGTTTATTACATTCAGCTCTAATCTCAAGCTAATACCATATCAAATTCAATGACTATAGCAGTGCAGCTGAATTACAACAGCAACTATGAGTAAATCTTCAGCATATCAACTTCTGTCACAAATAAAACAAGAAGAAATGTAATATACACCCCACATGAGACAGAGATAAGCTATGACGAGAACAATAGTAGCCTTTTCGATGAAACGACCACAATGACATAAGGATTTCAGGTATTACTCTATATGAAAGTAACTTAAGAAACAAGGTTTAATTCCTCCACATCATATAGTGCTGACTCCATCAAAATGAGATAAATTGAGAAACTTATATGACAGGTTATCCTCATAGCTATAACACAATACATGATAGCAGGTATCTGTAATTACACTTTGTTAGTGTTTTCTGTTGTAAGTAATTGAAGCGCAGAAGCAATATGAATCAATAAATAACTACCATTGGAGAAACGTTTTTGGAAGATTGAATTTCAAACATTCATCCCCTCTTATAAATAAAATAACAAAGGTCCCTGCGAAATAAGCTTCCTTTGTATTCAAATTGGAAACAAGAGGTTGTTACCCCAAGCTTTGCAAATAAATATCTGCATTAAAGAATAACAATTTCGTTATTGCAGTATAATTTTAAGCAGCTAATTTTGTTATTATTACTTTATCCATGGAAGAAGATTCATTAAACAATCCGTCTTGACGTAGGAGAATTCGCTCCACCTTAGCCAAATAATATCTAATGTGAAAAAAATAATTTAAAATTCTTCCATTTGATCTTTAGTTTCTGCAGAAAAAGATGTTTCTACAACATACAATGAAGAATGAGTTCAATAACATTTCTAATTAGAAAATTATTATCCTATACTATTAAGCAGCTATATTCTAAACACGGGCGGGTGAAAAGCATACGACGATACGATGCATAATTCCAATTCAATCGCGTTTTTTAAGGTTTTTAACGTTTTCACAATTTACCAAATGTATTGCCAAAACCCCCGCCGTCCCATTTTTAATCTATTGACCAGACCCAAACGAGGACCCAAAACTTGTTCCAGTCGTGACTCTGACCCGAAAATCTTGATTGAGGCAGTTCGTGATCGTGTCGTGATCCGATTGTCATAGTACTTAATAATAATAAAAATAATTAATGCTCAACATGTGTAGGTGAAAGTGTTATTCTCGTAGCTATTCCCCTTGGTATAGTCTCGACCTATCAAGTATCAAGCAAAACTCCACTCATAATGTCAACTGAAATGAAACTGTTTGCTACTGTATATTCACTAAACCTTGCTGTACTTTTTAGATACGAACTTCAGCGAAGCGCAAAAAGCGTCTATTGTCTTAGGTATGTTCGTCCATCCGTCGTGAGAAACAGCTCCTAAAAGGCTAGAGATAGGTATAGGGAAGTATATAGAAAAAATTCTCAGAATAATTAATCCAGTTGACATTTTTATTTTTCAAGCGATCGATCGAACTTTGACGAATTTCGAATCGACAAATCGGATAACGGTTAGAGATAGGTATTAGGGAAGTATATACTTACTCGAAGGACGATTTTATTCTGGTACCAAAAATTATTCGATTTTTAAAATTCTGACACCGAAATTCTTCGAATATAGAATCGATCGAAATTTCAGGGATGTCGAGTCGATAAATCCAATAACGGCTACAGATAGAAAATCGCCAATAACTACCGTATTATATTCAGTATCACTATCTGTATCTAATATTATTGTCTAAAATTAAGCATAGAATATTTAGAAATAAACACCAATCAAAAACGAATTCGGGAATGGATGATTAAGTTTTTATAAGGGCACAATCTATGTTAAAGCTACAGCTTGTAATTCTACTTGTTAAAATATCATTTTGGCTCTTGGAATTGGTTAGTTTAAGGAATGTGTTGCATCTGTTTCCATTATGAATTTATTCCACGCAAGTATAACTGTGCATTTTGTGGCTGATGTATTCTATTAATTAAAATTCACAAAAACGATCATATTACTATTCTGATTCATGTATAGACTATGCTCTAATTAAACATCTATTGTTTATAGTATTACGAAAAATAGCTTTGTGTAAAAATTAAACAAAACCTTACAAACGAAAAAAGTTCAACATAATATATAAAGCCAGCAAAATTCAGTACTATTAAATTTTTAGACCTTTCAAATCTTCAAGTGCAGACTGACCATACAAAATGGTAATAGAACCAACCACAAGAGACAAAAAATCGCAGACAGCTTCTCACTTGATTATTGTACGTTCAAAAGCCTATGCATGAGTATTGTACGTAAGGACCCAAAAGGATGCTCCTGTTTCAAGCATTTCTGTATATATTTGCATATATAATGAGGGGGTAATATACTAGTTATCATAAGCTTCATCCATAACGTTGAACATGATGAGCAGCCAATAAAACAGTTCCAATGGTTTGTAACAACATTGCAAACGAGATAGAGATGCGTATGGGATTATTTTCATTCAGCAGTACAATCAGCACACAAGCAATTGAAATATATCCACATATTATTTCCCAATAGACCTTTTATTATAATTCACTGTGTAGCATTTGAGTCTGAATGACCGTTAGAATAACAAAGAATGCTTTATAACTACGGCAGCTCTTCGGTTGATACTCTATGGACTAACATAAACATAAAAAGCGAGGGAAGCTTTGTGTGTTAGAGAACAAAACAGAAATACTTTGAAAATCAGTCCTTTCGTTTGCTGAATAAACTATGCTAAGTGTATTAATCGATCGTATAAGTATCAATATTAGTCATTCTAAAATTAAAACAGTTTTTTTATTAATTAATTTAAAATCCAATCAACGACTTTTTATTTCGAATTCATGAGAAAATAGAGAAATGGATTAATGTTGATAATACGAGAATTGAGTTGATAATCGTAAAATTGAGTAGGACAAAAATAAGTATATAATGTTTCAAGAGTTATGAATTCAAGAAAGAAAAATTAAAAAAGGAACTAAACATATAGTCTTTTGATAAATAAATAAAATGTATTTCAAATGAATTCTGTAGGCCTTAAACTACTAATTTTTGGTATAATCAATGTACATAACATTCTTTATATACAATTGGTCACTGTATTATCGCAGCAGATCAATAAAGCTGATGTCAAAAATATTTAATTATATATCTTTGAGGGTAGTTTCTTGGTTTAGTCACACTGATTACGATGACCAGTTTAAAGTTATCCTGAAAATTTGTAAGCAACGTTTTGTAATCTAATGCACTATTTATTTTTAAATAATTTCCTAAATAATTATAGGATGAAAACGTATTATATATCCTTCACACAAGGTTTATTTTGGAAGAATGTTTGAAAAAGTTATGAAGATCGGGCTGTACATGAACGAAAGTAAAAATAAGTTCTGCGTTTAAAAATGAACCCAGAAAGAAAAGTATCAGAGAACTACAAATTGGCAATTATAATTTTGAAGCACTTACCAAGTTCACATACTTAGGAGTAGTTATATCTAATACAAACAACATAGAAGATTACGCTCAATGCAGATTGCAAGCAGGAAATAGATGCCATTTTAGCTATTTAAAACTACTTTAATCGAGGACTGTTTCCAGGAATGTCAAGAAAACAATATACAGGGTGGGGCAAAAAAATGGGACACCTGATTGAAGTGTAATAAAATCTGAAATATTAAAGTTAAAAAGTTGAACTAAAAAGTAGGTGAAAGAGCATGTTGTTTCCTTTTTGAAAATGCATGGTTTGATAACATTCCGTAACGTATTACGTCAGATACGACCTCGTATATAAAATAACCCGTGGGCATTGATAATAACGGAAATTTCAGAACGTCCATGTTTTCCTTGGTTTTTCAGCTAAAAAGTGACAATACTTAAAATAATATAAATTAATGGTATTTTTGATAAAATAATGTCATTCCGTACACAATTATTTTCATTTTTGTTCTTTTTTTACTACTCCACGCCTTTTAATAATTATGCTGTAGTATATTGTTGCAATATATTATACTGAGCACACTAAGTCGAAAAGTAGTTTTCTTAAAAAGGCCATATAGGGTGTAATAAAATATGTACATGATCATAAAACCATACATTTTTAGAAAGATAAAAAGACACACTTTCAATATGCTTTTGATTTCATTTTTCTAGTTTCAATATTTCAAAAATTATTCCATTATAAAGATGACGTGTCCCATTTTTTCCACCCTGTGGCCTGTATATAACATTAATCAGATCAATAGTTTTGTACGGTAGTGAAACGTTTACCCTAACTAAAAGTATTGAAGACACACTCAGATGTTTTGAAATAAAAATTTCACGTAAAATATTCGGACCAGTGAAAGTAGAAGATGATATGTACCGAATAAGAACCAATCAGGAATTAATGTTACTGATGGAATAAGCAGACATAGTAAGAAGCATAAAGTCAAAACGTTTTCGTTTGTTACGACATCTCATAAGAATGGAAGATCACAGAGTTTCTAAAAGAATGACAGAATGGAAGTCAACTGGAACGAAAGCAAGAGGAAGACCGAAAAGAAACTGGTCAGACGGTATTAAAGAAGGTTTAGAGAAACTCAATGTACATGACTGGAAGAATACAGCTAAAGAGAGAGAAGTCTGGTTTCATATCTGTGAGGAGGTCAAAACCCACCAGAGGTTGTAGTACCACATGAAGAAGAAGTTTGATACTGTACATGCAGTAATATCAATAAGCAACCTAAATAAATAAATTTTGCCTAAATACTTTGTATTTGCAGAATTTTATATCTTAGGTTAGAATTGATTGCTTTTTTCTTTTATATCTGTGATGGAAAGTGTTTTGATATTATCATTATTATTTGTTACCATTATTGACAAGAAGTATAAAATAACTGCTACAGTGGAGGGGAGATTAATGAATGGAGAACTACTCCAGGGCATGTATGTGAATATGCAAGATAATGAATTGCCTTTGCAATATTCCAAATAATATATATTTGCTATTCTTCACGAAAGATTTCAAACTCTGACATTTAAATTACGCATTCAACAAGTTCTTGAATTATCATATTTTTAGAAATATTATACTGGAATAATGCTGTTACGGAGATTAAATGACATAGTCATGTTTAATATAGGCTACAGTACTTCTTGGGTCTTGTCATTTATAAGAAACAAATCAAATAGCTTCATGATGTTTCACCTTTATTAATAAAAAGGCTTTATATACAATAAAAGTTTGCTAAGGTTCGCAAAATACAAGATGAATCTTTTCAAACTTTTATTGTACAGTTGATAAAACCTTTTTATTGATAAAGGCGAAACGAAAGCTATTTGGTTTGTTTCCTATAAGTGGCAAGACCCAAGAAATATTATACTGAAATTTTGAAGGATATGTCAGATTAGATGTCAATATAGAATACGTAATTTTATTCTATCATATAAATTGCATTAACCTGATTAACACATAAAAGTAGTATTTTTTTAAAATAGTCACATGTCATGACTTGGACTCATAATCTCATATTATAGCAAAGTTACTATGTGATGTTGCCGAGCAACTATTAATCTAGAGTACATGATCGAAACTTTCCTTCTGGTAAATAATGTATAGATACGAAACCACAAATTGGATCAATTGAAGAGGTGCATCATGATGCTCATATCTATACTTTGTCAAATTCAATACCTCTTCTGAAAATGATGCAAGAAGGACTCGCCTCCAGGGACTACAATACATGGCAAGTGTGCATACATTTGCATGCATGAGTGGTCAAAGGCTTTATTTTAAGGTAAGGTACAATAATGCATAGAAGACCTCTTAGAATTCGATACTCTTTGCAAAGTATGGGCATTCTATTCCACTTGGAGAGTGTTGATACTACAAGTAGTTCTGACGCTATTATTATAACTGCTGTGCAGCATATACATTAGGTTTGTACCGTACTCAAATAACATACTCATATGCGTAACGGATTGTGCACGAGGCAGTCAGGCAGTAGGATGTGTAAAATTCAATTTCACAACCATTGCAGTCTATACAATATATAAGCGTTAATGTTATAATATCATTACGATGTACGGGAAGGTATTTCACGCATCACACAATTGAATAGTGCTTACATTTAAATCAATTCTGAATTATTTGTTTACTGGAGTGGTTATTATTATTTCATTATCGTCCTGAATGGAATATTTCGTCTGCCTTGTACGGACGAGTTGATCTCTTCTTTTCATATAATTACCTTTTTTCTTCGTTTACAAAATCTTTTCATTTTTACTCTTCCTACATATCTCGTCTTTATCTTTTTGTACTAACAATAAGGATTAAAGAAGCTCGTAAGGTGTTGAACTGCAATTTGTATAATACGTATTAAGTAGATCCCAGGTAATTACTTTTATATTGTATAGTGATGCAATAGTAAAACAAAAATTGTTGCTTATGTAATGTATAATTATTATTTTCAATGCAATAATAATTTTCTCTCCATTCCAGGAAATTTTCGTGTAATAGTGATAACAGTAACATTGTTCACAATAAACTACCATATAATAAAACTGCGGAGATTCAGTGGCATCTTCAGGTGTATTATTTAAGTTCTGGAGATAACGTTTAGATGCAAAACGTTTAGATTTAATCACGAAAAACCTTGCTTCAAACAGTACAATAATGAAAATTTGCAAATACTTTGAGTAAGGTACAAAAATGATGAGATTTTCTTCGTGACCAAAGTTCATCGCTTACAAGAATCTTTGCTTGTATAACATGTAGTAGTGCACTCCAGAACATAATATAATTATTATTATGATAAACTACCATATCACATTGTACACTGCATTTTATCACTCTTGGGTGCTTGAAAACAATAAATTTTTGATTGAGTGTACCAATACAAGTAATTAAATTAAACATCGTGGGTGCAAATAAATAATGAAATTTACATCAATGGTGGTTGTATTACAGTATCAGTTTCACAGAGAGTATCACACCAGTAATAGAAGAGCAATGAGTCGACATGTATAGGTATATAGCAAAGGTGATGTAGGATATTGATACAGGACATTTTGCAGCATAGTGGTTAGGAGGAAGTGTGAATGTGTTTTAACAAATAAACATGTACGAAGAGAGTTTCAATAGAAGCTCTGTTATAATAAAATGTGCAGCAAGAGATCATGTAGCTTTCACAAAAACTCATTTCATACTCGTTGTATATCGGTATGTAAACAGTGAAGGTAATATTGAACATACATTGTTTTATGTTAAAAATATTTAGGTTCAGTTATGTTTATATACACTCAATTTACGACGGTCAATATATATATATATGAGATTAAAATGAAAGAGCAAAGGACCCTCGAGCGATATGAGCCCCCACCTTCAATATATAATAAAATGCTGTTATTCTTAGAAATAAACGATTTCGGAAATTAAGTATGAAAACATGTTTTTGACATAGCCTCTTGAAGTTATATTGTGCTTGGTCGGCAGGACCTAGTCTTAAAATATAATTTTCAATTTATTGCCGATTTCATAATGTTACAGAAAAAAATTGATAGACACTATCATTGTTTTAAAGCAAACTTTTTTTAAATTTTATATGAAGTTCTAAGGAATATTTTTTTTTACATATTTCTGGTAAGAAGGTATATGTGTCGTAGAATTCCATAATGGGCTATGTAGACTATTTTTGGAACTGAGAAAAATAGCTTTTTCTATAACAG